>JAOTJB010316125.1:0-15123 GCA_027123815.1 Erythroxylum minutifolium | reverse complement strand
GTAGGAAAATAGCTCATTGGCACACCTTCGATGGGCAAAACAACTAGTTGGCATGGTCGCTAGGCACCTTTGGTGGAAAAACTACCTGTTGGGCACCTTTAGTGAGAAATGCTACCCTTTGGAACACCTTAGGTAGGCAAAATAGCCCATTGGCACAATCATCAGGAACTTTCGATGGGAAAAATTACCTGTTGGGCACCTTCGGAAGGAAACACAACCCATTGGCTCATCTTTGGTGAGAAAAAAACACATTGGCATACCATCTGTGGGAAAAAATCATATTGGCACAGTTGCTAGGCACCTTCGATGGGAAAAACTGACCGTTGGTAGACCTTCGGTAGGCAACATAGCCCGTTGACACATTACTTAGGTATCTTTAATGGGCAAAACAGTCTGTTGGGTGCTTTAGGTAGGAAAAATTACCCACTGACACTCCTTCGATAGACAAAATAGCCCTTTGGTACGGTCATTAGACACCTTTGATTGGAAAATAGCCTACTGAGCACCTTTAATTCGAAACAAAACCTGTTGGCACACCATCGGTGGGCAAAATAGGCCATTGGGGCTTTAGTGGAAAAAATAGCCTGTTGGGTAGCTTTGGTGGGAATCACAGCTCGTTGGCATGCATTTTACACACAAAATAGCCTGTTGGGTAGCTTTGGTGGGAATCACAGCTCGTTGGCATGCATTTTACACACAAAATAGCCTGTTGGCATAGTCGCTAGGCACCTTGGTGGGAAAATTGCCAGTTGGGCACCTTCGGTGGGAAACACAGCCCATTGGTGCACTTTTAGTAGGAAAAACAACACCTTGATACTATCACTAGGCACCTTCGGTGTGCAAAACACCCCATTGGCACGATCGCTAGGCAACTTTGCTGGGAAAAACATCCCGTTGGGCACCTTCGATGGGAAAAACATCCTGTTGATACACATTTGGTAGGAAGAATGGCCTATTGACATGGTTTCTAAGCACCTTCGGCGAGAAAAACATCTCATTGGGCACCTTCGGTGGAAAAAACATCCCATTGGTGAACATTTGGTGGGAAGGATGGCCTATTGACACAGTCGCTAGGCATCTTCAGTCGGCAAAACAGTCCCTTGGCATGTTTACTAGGCACCTTCAGTGGGAAAAATAGCCTGTTGGTACACGTTTGGTGGGCAACATAACCCGTTGCCATGGTGGCTACGCAACTTTGGTTTGCAAATCAGTCCATTGGGCACCTTCGGCCAAAGAAAATAACCCATTGGCAAGATTGCTAGGCACCTTTGGTGGGAAAAATAATCTATTGGCACAGTCGCTAGGCACCTTCGTTCAAAAAAACCCTATTGGCACGGTCACTAGGCACCTTCGATGGGAAAAACAACCAGTTGGCACAATCTCTATGTGAATTCTGTGGGAAAAATAGTCTACTGGCATAGTCTCTAGATACCTTTGGTAGGTAAAACAACACGTTGGTACTATCACTAAACACTTTCGATGGGAGAAACAGCACGTTGGCACAACTGCTAGGCACATTCAGTAGGCAAAATATCCCATTGTTATGGTTGCCGACCACCTTCAGTAGGGATAATAGCTTGTTGGTGCACCTCTGATGGTTAAAACAACCCGTTGGTATGACTATGTAGGCAACTTCGACGGGAAAAACAACCTGTTGGGCATCTTTGGTGCAAACACAGCCTTTTGGCACACCTTCGGTATGAAACAGAGCCCGTTGGCATGGTCACTAGGCATCTTTGGGCACCTTCGATGGGAAACACAGCTCGTTGTCACTCCTTTATTGGATGAAACAACTCATTGGCACAATCACTAGGCATCTTTGGTGGGAAAGTAGCCTGTTGGGCATCCTCGGTTGGAAACATAACTTGTTGGCACAACTTCAGTGGGGAAAATAACACGTTGGCATGGTCGCTAGGCACCTTCGGTGGGAAAAATAACCCATTGGCATATGTTCAATGGGTTACACTGCTCATTGGCACAGTTGCTAGGCATCATTGGGGAGAAAACAGTCCATTGGTCCCTTTTGGTGGGCAAAACAGCAAATTGGCATATACGCTAAGCACTTTCAGTAGGAAAAATAGCACGTTGACATAACTACTAGACATAACTGATTGTCATGGTCGCCAACCATTAGTAGGCAAAATAGGTTGTTGGTGCACCTTTGACTGTCAAAACAGCCCGTTGGTGAACCTTTGGTGGGAAAAATAGCCTGTTGGGCACCTACGGTGGAAACACAACCCTTTAGCACATCTTTGGTGTGAAACAAAGCCCGTTGACATGGTCGCTAAACATCTTATGTGGGAAAAACACCCTGTTGGGCACCTCCAGTAGGAAACATAGCCCATTGGCGCACCTATTGGTAGGCAAAACAGCTCGTTGGTGCGGTCACTAGACAACTTCGATGGGAAAATAGCTTGTTGGGCACCCTTGATGGGAAACACCGCTTGGTGGCATAACTTTGGTGGCAAAAATAGCATATGGCATGGTCGCTAGGCACCTTCTAGGGGAAAAACAACCCATTGGCACATGTTTGGTGGGTTTCACATCCTGTTGGCACAGTTGCTAGGCTCGATTGGGGAGAAAACAGTTCATTGGTCCACTTTGGTGGGAAAATAGCCCATTGTCACACCTTTGGTAGGAAAAACAACTTGTTGGCATACGTTCGGTGGGCAAAACAACTCGTTGGCATGGTCACTATGCAACTTTGGTGGGAAAAACAACCCGTTGGGCACCTTTAGTGGGAAACGTAGCCTATTGGCATACCTTTGGTAGTGGGCAAAACATCCTATTGGAGCGATCGCCAGGCACCTTAGATGGGAAAAACGACCTATTGGGCACATTCGGTGGGAAACATAGCCCATTGGCTCATCTTTGGTGGGTAAAAGAGCTCGTTGCGATAGTCCCTAGGCACCTTTGTTGGTAAAAATAGCCCACTGGCACATTTGTTAGGCGTGTTCAGTGGGAAACACAGCCCATTGGCACACCTTAAGTGGGCAAAACAGCCTATTGACACGTTCGCTAGGCACCTTGGGTGGGAAAAAGGGTTGTTGGGCACCATTGGTGGGAAGCACAGCCTGTTGGATCATCTTCAGTCGGTAAAACAACTAATTGACATGATTGTTAGGCAGTTTGGGTAGGAAACATGGCTCGTTGGCAACCCATCGGTGGGGAAAATGGCGCATTAGCACCATTGCTAGGCACCTTTAGTGGGTAAAACAATTCGTTGGGTACATTCAGTAGGATAAACATCTCGATGGCACATCTTCAGTAGGCAAAACAGCCCATTGGTAGAACTTCGGTGGGAAAAACATCCCAATGACATAGTGGAAAGACACTTTAGGTGGGAAAATAGCCTATTGAGCACCTTCGATGGGCAAAACCGACCGTTGGCAGAACTTCGGTGGGAAAAATAGCTCGTTGGTACATTCGCTAGGCACCTTCAGTGGGAAACACAGCTCGTTGGCATGATTTCCAGACATCTTAGGTCGGGAAAACAAATCTTTGGTGCACCTTTAGTAGGAAAAATAGCCCATTGGTAGAACCTTGGTGTTCAAAACAACTCGTTGGAACGGTTGCAAGACACCTTTAGTGAAAAAAACAACCCGTTGGGCATCTTTGATGGAAACACAGCCCTTTGGCACACCTTTGGTGTGAAACAAAGCCCGTTGGCATGGTCACTAGGCATCTTTGGGAACCTTTGATGGGAAACACAGCTCGTTGGCACTCCTTTGGTGGATGAAACAGCTCGTTGGCCCAATCACTAGGCATCTTCGGTGGGAAAGTAGCCTGTTGGGCATCCTTGGTGGGAAACATAGCTTGTTGGCACACCTTCAGTGGGAAAATAACATGTTGGCATGGTCGCTAGGTACCTTAGGTGGAAAAAATAACCCATTGGCATATGTTCAGTGGGTTACACTGCTCATTGGCACAGTTGCTAGGCATCATTAGGGAGAAAACAGTTCATTGGTCCCTTTTGGTGGGCAAAACAACATGTTGGCATGTACGCTAAGCACTTTCAGTGGGAAAAATAGCATGTTGGCACAACTACTAGACATAACCGATTGTCGTGGTCGCCGACCATTAGTAGGCAAAATAGGCTGTTGACACACCTTTGATGGCCAAAACAACCCGTTGGCGAACCTTTGATGGGAAAAATCGCCTGCTGGGCACCTACAGTTGAAACATAACCCTTTAGCACATCTTTAGTGTGAAACAAAGCCCATTGACATGGTTGCTAAACATCTTATGTGGGAAAAACACCCTGTTGGGCACCTTCAGTGGGAAACATAGACCATTGGCACAACTATTGGTAGACAAAACAGCTCGTTGGTGCGGTCACTAGACAACTTCGATGGGAAAATAGCTTCTTGAGCGGCCTCGATAGGAAACACAGCCTGGTGGCAGAACTTTGGTGGCAAAAATAGCATACGGCATGGTCGCTAGGCACCTTCTAGTGGAAAAACAACCCATTGGCATACGTTTAGTGGGTTTCACATCCTGTTGGCACAGTTGCTAGGCTCGATTGGGGAGAAAATAGTTCATTGGTCCACTTTGGTGGGAAAAACAGCTTGTTGGCACACCTTCGGTGGGTAAAACAACTCATTGGCATGGTCACTATGCAACTTTGGTGGGACAAACAACCCGTTGGGCACCTTTAGTAGGAAACGCAGCCTATTGGCATACCTTTGGTGGGCAAAACAGCCTATTGGAGTGATCGCCAGGCACCTTAGATAGGAAAAACGACCTATTGGGTGCCGTCAGTGGGAAACATAGCCCATTGGCTCATCTTCGGTGGGTAAAAGAGCTCGTTGCGATAGTCCCTAGGCATCTTTGTTGGTAAATATAACCCACTGGCATATTTGTTAGGCACGTTTAGTGGGAAACACAGCCCGTTGGTGCACCTTAACTGGGCAAAACAGCCTGTTGACACCGTCGCTAGGCACCTTCGGTGGGAAAAAGGGTTGTTGGGCACCATTGGTGGGAAAAACAGCCTGTTGGATCATCTTCAGTGGGCAAAACAACTAATTGACACGATTGTTAGGTAGCTTGGGTGGGAAACACGGCTCGTTGGCAACCCATCGGTGGGAAAAATGGCATATTAGCAACGTCGCTAGGCACCTTTAGTGGGTAAAACAATTCGTTGGGTGCATTTAGCAGGATAAACATCCTGATGGCACATCTTCAGTAGACAAAACAACCCATTGGCAGAACTTCGGTGGGAAAAACATCCCAATGGCATAGTGGAAAGACACCTTAGGTGGGAAAACAGCCTGTTGGGCACCTTCAATGGGGAAAACCGATCATTGGCAAAACTTCGGTGGGAAAAATTGCTCGTTGGCACATTCGCTAGGCACCTTTAGTGGGAAACACAGCTCGTTGGTAGACCTTCGGTGGGAAAAATAGCCTGTTGGCATGATCGCCAGACATCTTAGGTGGGGAAAACAACTCGATGGCGCACCTTTAGTAGGAAAAATAGCCCATTGGTAGAACTTTGGTATGCAAAACAGCTCGTTGGCACGATTGCAAGACACCTTTAGTGGAAAAAACAACCCGTTGGGTACCTTCAGTGGCAAACACAACCTCTTGACACACCTTCGGTGGGCAAAACAACACATTGGCCAGAGACCATCGGTGGGGAAAAGAACACATTAACATGATCACTAGGCACCTTCGGGAAGAAAAACAGCCCTATGGGCATCTTTGGTGGGTAAAGCAGCCCGTTGGCATACTTTTGGTCAGCAAAGCCGTAGGTTTGAATGGTCTCTAGCCAACTTTGTTAGGCAAAACAACCATTTCAAACATTCGCTAGGCTCCTTCGGTGGGAAACATATCCTGTTAGCACACCTTTGGTGGGAAAGACATCCCGTTGGCATATCTATGATGAAATAAAAGCACAATGACACAATCGTTAGGCACCTTCTATGGGCAAAATAACCCGTTGGGTACCTTTGGGGGGAAACAAAGCTCGTTCGCACACCTTTGATTGGCAAAACAGTTCGTTGGCATGGTCATCAAGCATCTTCGGTAAGAAATATAGCCTGTTAGGCACCTTCGATGGGAAACATAGCCCCTTGACACACCTTTGGTGGGCAAAATAGCACGTTGGCACGTTCGCTAGGTGCCTTCAGTGGGAAACACAACCCGTTGGCACACATTCGGTGGGCAAAATATCCCATTGGCACGATCGCAGGCATCTTCGTTGTGAAAATCATCCCGTTGGGCACATTCGGTGGGAAACACAACCTTTTGACACACCTTCGGTAGGAAAACAGCCCATTGGCAAAACTTTGGTGGGCAAAATAGCCCATTGATCCGGTCGCAAGACACCTTTGGTGGGAAAAACAGCCCGTTGGGTGCCTTCGGTGGGAAACACAGCCCATCGGCACACTTTTGGTGGGCAAAATAGCACGTTGGCTAGGCACCTTCAGTGGGGAAAAGAACACATTGGCACGATTTCTAGGCACCTTCAACAGGAAAAATAGCCCTATGGGCACCTTTGTTAGGAAGCACAGGCCATTGGCACACCTTTTGTGGGCAAAATAATAGGTTGGAACAATCGCTAGCCACATTCGTTGGGCAAAACAACCCTTTCACACATTCACCAGGAACCTTCAGTGGGAAACGTATCTCGTTAGCGCACCTTCGGTGGGCAAGGCGACTCGTTTGCACAAATCTTTGGGGGGTAGAAAAGCACGTTAAATGGTTGTTACGCACCTTTGTTAGGTAAAACAACCCTTTGGCGTGTTCTCTAGGCACCTTTGATAGGAAACCTATCCCGTTGGCACACCTTGGGTGGGTGAAATAGCTCGTTGGCACAATCGTTAGGCACCTTCAGTAGGAAAGACAATATGTTGGGCATCTTTGTTGGGAAAAACAGTCCATTGACATGCCTTTGGTGGGTAAAAGAACAAATTGGCACAATCGTTAGGTACCTTCAATGGCTAAAATAGCCTATTATGCACCTTTGGTAGGAAACAAAGCTCGTTGGCACACCTTCGATGGGCAAAACAGTCCGTTGGCACGATCGTCAGGCACCTACAATGGGAAATATAGTCCGTTGGGTGCCTTTGGTTAGAAACATAGCCCCTTGGCACACCTTTGGTGGGCAAAATAGCCCGTTGGCACGTTCGCTAGGTAACTTTGGTGGGAAAAATAGCTCATTGGTACAAATTTGGTGGGCAACACAGCCTATTGACATGGTCGTTAGGCACCTTCAATGTACAAAATATCTCGTTAGTATGGTTGCTAGGCACCTTTGATAGGAAAAATAGCCCGTTGGCATATTCTTTAGGCACATTCATTGGGGAAAATAGCCCGTTCACACATCTTTGGAGTTGACACACCTTCAGTGGGAAAAAAAACATGTTGGCATAGTCTTTAGGCACCTTCAGTGGGCCAAATAGCCCATTGTCACATTCGCTAAGCACTTTTGGTGGGAAAAACAACCCATTAGCACACCTTTGTTTGGAAACATAGTCCGTTGCCACAGTTGTAAGCAACTTCGGTAGGTAAAACAACTTGTTGGCACATTCACTGAGCACCTTCGGTGACCAAAATAGCCCTTTAGCACTTCTATGGTTGAGTAACATAGCTCATTGGCGCAATTGCTAGGTACCTTCAGTAGGTAAAACAGTCTATTGGGCACCTTCGGTGGGAAAAACAACCTATTGGCACTCCTTCGGTAGGCAAAATAGCACGTTGGCGCACATTTGTTGGGCAAAATAGCTCGTTAGCACACCTTTGTTAGGAAAAGCAGCCCGTTGCCACATTAGCAAGGAACAATTAGTGGGAAACAAAACCCATTGACACACCTTCAGTGGGCAAAATAGTATGTTAACACTATCACTAGGCACCTTTGGTGGGAATCACAGCCTATTGGCACATCTTTGATGAGCAAAACAACTTGTTGACACAGTCGTCAGGCACCTTCGGTAGGAAAAACGACCCATTCGGCACCTTTGGTGGGAAGCACAGCCTGTTGGTTCATCTGCGGTAAGCAAAATAGCACGTTGGTACAGTTGCTAAGCTCCTTCATTAGGCAAAATAGCCCGTTGGCACATTCGCTAAGCACATTCAGTGGGAAACATAGCCCGTTGGCACACCTTCGGTGGATAAAACAATAGGCTGGAACGGTCGCTAGCCACCTTCGTTGGGCAAAACAACCCTATGACACGTTCGCTAGGCACCTTCAGTGGGAAACATATCCTGTTAGCACACCTTAGATGGGCAAAACAGCCGTTGGCACATCTTTGGTGGGCAAAACAGCACGTTGGCAAGTTGGCACATCTTTGGTGGGAAAAAAGCACATTGGCACAGTCGCTATGCACTTTCAAGGGCAAAATAACCTTTTGGCACGTTCACTAGGCACCTTGGGTAGGAAACATATCTCGTTGGCACACCTTCGGTGGGCAAAACAACCTATTTCCATGATCACTAGGAACCTTCAGTCGAAAAAATGACCTGATGGCAAGATCGCTAGGCAACTTCAATGGGAAAAATAGCTCGTTTGTATAACTTCGGTGGGAAAAGAACACATTGGTAGGATCATTAGGCACCTTCACTGGGCAAAAGAGCCCGTTGACATGTTTGCTAGGCAACTTCATTGGGAAAAATAGCCCATTGGAACATCTTCGATGGGAAAAATAGCACAATGGCACAGTCATTGGACACGGTCGATGGGTAAAATAACTAGTTGGGCATCTTTGGTAGGAAACATAGCCAATTGGCACACGTTCGGTGGCCAAAACAGCTCGTTGGCATGTTCATTATGTACCTTCAACTCGTTGGCACATTCTCTAGGCACCTTCAGTGGGAAACACAGCTCATTGGCACACCTTCAGTGGGCAAAATAGCCCGTTGGCATGATCACCTGCATCTTCGACAGGGAAAACAACCTGTTGGGCACCTTTGGCATGAAAAATAGCCCATTGGCAGAACTTTGGTGGGCAGAACAGCTCATTGGCACTGTTGCAAGACAACTTTGGTGAAAAAAATAGCCAGTTGGGTACATTCAGTGACAAACACAGCCTGTTGACACACCTTCGGTGGGTAAAACAACACGTTGGCCGGGGACCTTCGGTGGGGAAAAGAACATATTGACACGATCTCCAAGCACCTTCGGTAGGAAAACAACCCTATGGGCACCTTCAGTGGGAAGCGTAACCCATTGGCACACCTTTGATGAGCAAAATAGTAGGTTGGAATGGTCTCTAGCCAACTTTATTAGGCAAAACAACCCTTTCAAACATTCACTAGGCTCCTTCGGTGGGAAACATATCCCGTTAGCATACCTTTGATGGGAAAGACATCCTGTTGGCACATCTTTGATAGGAAAAATAGCACAACGACACCGTCGTTAGGCACCTTCTATGGGCAAAACAACTCGTTGGGCACCTTTGGTGGGAAACAAAGCTCGTTGGCACACCTTCGATGGGCAAAATAGTTCGTTGGCATAGTCGTCAGGCATCTTCGGTAGGAAACACAGCCCGTTGGGCACCTTCGGTGTGAAACATAGCCCCTTGACACACCTTTGGTGGGTAAAACAACACATTGGCACGTTTGCTAGGCACCTTCAGTGGGAAACACAGCCCATTGGCAGACATTCGATGGTCAAAATAGCCCGTTGGCACTATCGTAGACACCTTCGATGGGAAAAACATCCTGTTGGGCACCTTCGGTGGGAAACACAATCTATTGTCACACCTTCAGTGGGAAAAACAACCTATTGGCAAAACTTTGATGGGCAAAATAGCCCATTGGCACGTTCATAGGACACCTTTGGTAGAAAAAACAGCTCGTTGGGTACCTTCGGTGGGAAATACAGCCTGTTGGCCCACCTTTGATGGGCAAAATAGTACGTTGACTAGGCCATTGGCATACCTTTGGTGGGCAAAATAGCAGGTTGGAGCGGTCACTAGCCATATTTGTTGGGCAAAACAACCCTTTCACACATTCGCTAGGAACCTTCAGTAGGAAACTTATCTCATTTGCACACCTTCGGTGGGCAAAGCAACCCGTTCGCACATCTTTGGTGGGCAAAACAATATGTTAGCATGGTCATTACGCACCTTCGTTGGGCAAAACAACCCTTTGGCATGTTTGCTAGGCACCTTTGATGGGAAACATATCCCGTTGGCACACCTTAGGTGGGCAAAACAGCTCGCTGGCATGGTCGCTAGGCACCTTCAGTGGGAAAAACAACCCATTGGGCACCTTTGTTGGGAAACACAGTCCGTTGACATGCCTTTGGTGGGAAAAACAACAAGTTGGCACGATTGTTAGGTACCTTCAATGGCCAAAATAGCTCGTTGACAAGTTTGTTAGGCACCTTTGGTACGAAAAACATCTCGTTGGCACATTTTCGATGGGAAAAATAGCATAATGGCATAGTCCCTAGGCACCTTCTTTGGGAAAAATAGCCCATTGTGCACCTTTGGTGGGAAACAAAGCTCATTGGCACACCTTCGACGAGAGAACAGTATGTTGGCACGATCGTCAGGCACCTACGATGGAAAATACAATCCTTTGGGTACCTTCGGTAAAAAACATAGCCCCTTGGCACACCTTTGGTGGGAAAAATAGCCCGTTGGGACGTTCGCTAGGCAACTTCAGTAGAAAAAACAGCTCATTAGTACAACTTTGGTGGGCAACACAACCCATTGATATGGTCATTAGGCACCTTCAATGTGCAAAATATCCCATTGGCATGGTCGCTAGGCACCTTCGATGGGCCAAATAGCTCGTTGGCACATTCGCTAGGCACATTCAGTGGGGAAAATAACCCGTTCGCACACCTTTGGAGTTTCGAACACCTTCAGTGGGAAAAATAACATGTTGGCATAGTTTTTAGGCACCTTCAGTGGGCGAAACAACCCATTGTCACATTCGCTAAGCAGCTTTGGTGGGAAAAACAACCCGTTGGCACACCTTTGGTTGGCAACATAGCCCGTTGCCACAGTCGTTAAACACCTTCGGTGGGTAAAATAGCCTGTTGGCACATTCACTGAGCACCTTTGGTGACCAAAGCAACCTTTTAGCACTACTATGGTTGCGTAATACAGCTCGTTGGCAAAGTCGCTAGGTACCTTCAGTGGGCAAAACAGTCCGTTGGGCACCTTTGGTGGGAAAAATAGTCTATTAGCACTCCTTCAATAGGTAAAACAGCATGTTGGTGCACCTTTGGTGGGCAAATTGGCACACCTTCGTTAGGAAAAGCAGCCCTTTGGCACATTAGCAAGGCACATTCAGTGGGAATACAACCTATTGGCACACCTTTGGTGGGTAAAATTATCCGTGAGCACTATCGCTACGCACCTTCAGTGGGAAACACAGCCTGTTGGCATATCTTTGGTGCGCAAAACAACTTGTTGGCACAGTCATCAAGCACCTTCGGTAGGAAAAAACTACCCGTTAGGCACCTTCAGTGGGAAACACAGCCCATTGGCTCATCTGTGGTGGGTAAAATAGGATATTGGCTCAGTCGCTAGGCTCCTTCATTAGGCAAAACAGCCCGTTGGCAAAATCGTCAGGCACCTTCCATGGGAAAAACAACCCACTAGTTACATTTGGTGTGAAACATAGCCTATTGGCATACCTTCGATGGGCAAAATAGTAGGTTGGAACGGTTGCTAGCCACCTTCGTTAGACAAAACAACCCTATGGCACATTCGCTAAGCACATTCGGTGGGAAACATATCCTATTAGCACACCTTAGGTGGGCAAACTAGCCCATTGACACAACTTTGATGGGCTAAATAGCACATTGGTAAGTTGGCACATCTTTGGTGGGAAAAAATCACATTGGCTCAGTCGTTATGCACCATCATAAGCAAAATAACCCATTGGGCACCTTCAGTGGGAAACATAACTTGTTGGCATGGCTTTGATGGGTAAAACAAGATGTTGGAAGGATCGTTAGGTAGCTTCAATGGACAAAATGGCTCATTGAAATGTTTGTTAGGCACCTTCGATGGAAAAAATAGTATAATGGCATGGTCGCTCGGCACCTTTGATGGGTAAAATAGCCCGTTGGGTACCTTTGATAGGAAACACAGCTCGTTGGCACACCTTTGGTGGGTAAAACTGCCTGCTGGCACAGTCACTGGACACTTTCGGTAGGCAAAACAACATGTTGGCACATTCGCTAAACACCATCTATGGGAAAAATTAGTTGTTGGCCAACCTTCGGTGGGCAACACAACCCATTGACACGTTCCCTAGGTACTTTCAGTGGGAAAAACAGTCCATTGGGCATATTTGGTAGGAAAAATAGTCCGTTAGCACACCTTCTATAGGCAAAACAACCCTTTGGCACAATCTCTAGGCACCTTCGACGGGAAAATAGCCTGTTGGGCACTTTCGATGGGAAACAAAACCTATTGGCACACCATTAGTGGACAAAACAGCCCATTAGGCCTTTGGCTGAAAAATAGACCATTGGGTAGCTTTGATGGGAAACACAGCTTGTTGGCACACATTTTGTGCACGAAATAGCCCGCTGGCACAGTCACTAGGCACCTTAGTGGGAAAAACAGCCTTTTGGGCACCTTTGGTTTGAAACACAGCCCGTTGGTGGCCCTTTGGTGGGAAAAATAACTCCTTGACAAGATTGCTAGCCACCTTTGGTGGCAAAATAGCCTGTTGGTACACATTTGTTGGGAAAAATGACTCGTTGGTAGGTTAGCTCGAAACCTTCGATGTCTAAAACAACCGATTGGCAAGTTCGTTAGGTGCCTTCAATAGGAAAAATAGCCCATTGGCATATTTGCTAGGTACATTTGGTAGGAAAAACAACCCATTGGCACACCTTCGGTGGGAAAAGTAACACGTTGGCATACCTTCAGTGGGAAAAACAACATGTTGTCTAGACACCTTCAGTAGGCTAAATAGATCATTGGCACCTTCTCCTAACACCTTTGGTGAGGAAAACAGCCCGTTGGCACACCTTTGGTGGGTAACACAACCCCTTGGCACGGTCGCTAAGCACCTTCAGTGGTAAAATGGCCCATTGACACATTTGTTGAGAACCTTCGGTTGCAAAAACATCCCTTTGGCACACCATCAGTGGGTAATACAGCCTGTTGGCATAGTCACTAGGTACCTTTAGTGGGCAAAACAGTTCATTGGGCACCTTTTGTGGGAAAAATAGGCCGTTGGCACACCTTCAATAGACAAAATAGCCTGTTGGCGCACCTTTAGTGGGTAAAATAGCTCGTTGGCACAGTCGCGAGGGACCTTATATAGGAAAAACTCTCTGTTGGGCACCTTCAGTGAGAAACACATCTCCTTGGCACATCTTCGGTGGGCAAAACAACCCAATTGCACGGTCATTAGGCACCTTTGATGCAAAAAAGAACCCGTTGGGCACCTGTGGTGGGGAACACAGCTCGTTTGCACACCTTTGATGGGTAAAACAGCTTATTGGCACGATCGCTAGGCACCTTAAATAGGAAAAGCAGCCCGTTGGGCACCTTCGATGGGAAACAAAGCCCGTTGGCACGGTCACTAGGCACCTTTGTTCGGAAAACAACCCATTCCACACCTTTAGAGGGCAACACAACCTGTTGGCAAGGTCACTGGGCACCTTTGGTGGGCAAAATAGACCGTTGGTCACTTTTGTTGGGAAAAATAACCCGTTGGTCACTTTTGCTAGGAAATTTTGGTGGGAAAACAGCCCGTTGGCCTAGCATTGGTTAGCAAAACAGCTCTTTGTCACACCTTTGGTGGGAAAAAACAGCCCGTAGGTATAGTCACTAGGTACCTTCGGTGGAAAGACAGACTGTTGGGCACCTTCGGTGGGACACCCAGCTCGTTGGCACACCTTCGTTGGGCAAAACAACCCTTTGACACAATCACTAGCCACCTTCGATGGGAAACATATCCTGTTAGCACACCTTCGAAGCGTAAAACAACCCGTTGGCACAATCCCTAAGCACCTTCAGTAGAAAGAAACATCTTGTTGGCACATCTTCGGTGGAAAAACAACACATTAGCAAAGGTCGTAAGGCACCTTCGTTGGGTAAAACATCCCATTGCCACATTCACTAGGCATCTTTAGTAGGAAACACATCTAGTTGGCACACCTTCGATGGGTAAAATGGCCAGTTAGGCAACTTCGATAGGTAACACAGCTCGTTGGCACATCTTTGGTGGGCAAAACAGCACATTGGCGCGGTCGCTAGGCACCTTCAATAGACAAAATACCCTGTTGGCACTTTTGCTAGGCTCCTTTGGTCAGAAACATGACCTATTGGCATACCTTTGATGGGATAAACAACACATTGGCACAGTCGCTAGGCACCTTTAGTAGGCAAAACAGTCTGTTGGGAACCTTTGGTGGCATAAACATCCTGTTGGTGTATCTTCGGTAGGAAAAGCCGCCCATTGGTACACCTTCGGTGGGTAAAATAGTGGATTGGCACAGTTGCTAGGCGTGTTTGGTAAGAAAAACTACCTATTGGGCACCTTTGGTGGGAAGCACAGCTCGTTGGCACATTCGATGAGAAACACAAGCTGTTGGGACACCTTCGGTGGGTAAACAACACATTGGCACCATCACTAAACACCTTCAATGGGCAAAATAGCCTATTGGTACATTCGCTAGATACCTTGGTGGGAAAACAACTCTTTAGCACACCTTGATTGGGAAAAAGAGCACATTGGCACACCTTCTATGGGGAAAATAACATGTTGGCACAATCGCTTGGAACCTTTGGTGGGCAAAACAGTCCATTGGCATGTTCGCTTAGAACCTTTGGTGGGGGAAACAGTTCGTTGGCATGTTCTCTTGGCACCTTTGGTGGGAAGCACAACTTGTTGGCACACCTTTGGTGGGCAAAACATCCTATTGGCATGGTCGCTAGCTACCATCGGTTCAAAAAATAGCCCGTTGGCACACCTTTTGTAACACCCCAATTCATGAAAAAGACTAATCCATGCAAGTCATGCATGTTATGCTATAATTCATGCATGAAAATGTCTTATGAAAGCATAAAGAAACAATAAAACACAAATCTCACCTAATAAACTCTTAATCTTCCAAGATGGAAATCTTTCCAATCTTCTCACACTTCACAACTTTTCTCTATTGTTTTACTCCACTCACGGCATCATCATCTTCATGAA
>JAOTJB010316079.1:0-15132 GCA_027123815.1 Erythroxylum minutifolium | reverse complement strand
GCATAGGTTTCTTTGGGTTTTCCAATTGGAATACATTTTGAATGGAATTTTGTCAATGTTGAAGGGAGGCAAGAGAGGCAATAGGAGCTAGAGGAGGGACATCCTTGACCAAGTTTTCAAGCAAGGAAATTAAGGTGGGTGATATTTTTATAGTTGAGTCAATAAGTTATTAAAGTTTCTTTCAAATAAATGGAATTAAATGATTTCCAACTACCTTAAAAATGTGCATTTATTATTCTTTAAAATGGTTTGAGAATGTGCCATATGTTTTTGTATATGAATTTTGTGAATGAATTTTGAGTGATAAGGGAATGATTGCAAATTGCTCCATAATTGTTGTATTTGTGGCTTTTGGATGATTTAAGAAATGATTATATGATTGGTAGGGAGTTTTGGTTGATGAAGTGTGAAATGATGATAGAATTGCATATGAAATAGTTCATGTTCATAAAAAACAATTTTTTTCAAAATGTGCCATTTGGGCAATTGGTTTACAATTCATGAATTACATGTTAAGTGGATTTGGTGTAATCCATTCGAGAATGTCACGTGCATGTTGACCAAATTAAAGGCTTCTCTTGCCTGCCTGCTAATGGTACAGAGCTCCTTTATGGACTCCCTCAAATTTATGACTACTCAGGACCATTATGTGGAATTGTGTAGTTCGTCATGTTCATGGACTTACCCAAATCATGATGATGTGCTTATGTGTTTACATGTGTTGACAAGTTTGACAAATGCTGGACTTATATGAGTTGTGAATTGGTTTGACAAGCTGAGAATTTGAGAAATATATGTTTTATAGATTTTCTTGAAAATTTGCTATCTATTACCCACGAGCTTTAAGCTCACCCCTTCCTTCCCATCTTCAGGCGATGAACAAGATAATGAGAGATCGAGTCAAGAGTCAAGGCATCACTCCAGTTTGTATGTTCTGTTTTTGAAGTTAGATTATGTAAAACAATGCTTTAGTCGCATTTTGAGCGATTCTAGTGTTCTGTAAACTTTGTATTTTGGATTATGATGTAAGGGGGCTCGAAATGCCCACTAAAGCGTTGTAAAACTCTTATTTGTTTTGATGTTAATGGAATATACATATTATGTTTTGTTCATGATTTCCAAAGTCATCATATTGCATTTTCCAGCTTTTCATAGAGGTAGAAATTGTGTACTGGATTCAGGGAGAAAACTGTACTAATATAGATAGAATTTGACAAAGTTGTCTTCTGAAAAGTTGTAGCTTATCTTCTTAGCTTTCCAACGCTATAAAGTATGTAAATTTTGGGTATCGGAGTTGAGAGATATGAGCATTTTAAGTGGTGATGTTGCAGAGAAGGTATTGTACATGACAGCTATGGTGAATGATGATGTTTTGTTGGTTATGATCAATGGTCTTGTATGATGTGTTTTGTGGATGTTTTGAATTGAAATAGAAGTGAAAATGATGAGGAAAATGAGTTAGGAATGATAGATAGGCATAAAATGGGTCATGATAGCTTGTAGGAGTTGGAAATATGAAATCTAACCCGTAACTGTCAGTTAAATGGACTTGATATCCTTTGGGTGGACCTTCTCGGGTTTGTTTGTGTCCCAGCTTAGTTCATGTCCCTTTGGAGGGACATTATGTCTATTAAGCGGACCTTCTTGGGTGAGAAATGGCTCCTAAGCCCGCCTATGTCTGTTTGAAGGGACAGCTATAGGAAATTACGATTTTGGCCCATTTTTGAAGCATAATTTCACTTTGTGGTCTTCATGAAAGTTGTATATATGGAAGACTTCTTTGAAATGGTCTAAGAATGGCCTCATTCTAAGATTTCTAGGGAAAGTTGTGCCAATTCTCCCAAGATAGGTACAATATGATTGATGGTATAAACATTGTTTAAATGTTTTGGCCATAACTTTATTGTCCGGCACCCAAATGAAGTGATTCTTGAAGCAATGGTCTCCTAACACATTATTCTATCCCAAAAACACAATAGAGAATTGGAGCTACAATTATGTTGAAAAAGTCAATTATGATTTTGGTTAATGACTGGTGGGTACACCACTCTTGTGGGATATAGCTAATACGGGTTCATAGAAATAACCCTCAAGGTAATATACATGCTCACGTCTTATGATGACTCCGTATGTTGGGCTCTGGAAATGGGGCCTAACATTATATGACCATGACATGGAACACCTTACTAAACCAAACAATTACACTTTTTGTAAAGGCAACAAGACTTACACCTTACACCCTTTAAAGGAAGATGCCAAAGAGACTTCTAAATCTTCAAAAGGTGGCAAGGTTAATGGATATATAGCAGCTGAAAGGTTTGAACCAGAATGTGAAGAGTCAAAGGTGGTGTACCCTTTGGTTAGTAAGGTTGTGAAGGATGACAAAGACGAAAATTTGATTCAACAACCTCCTGAAATCCAGCAATTGTTGAAGGAATTCAAGGAGTTGGTCAGCAATGATTTGCCTCCAAGTTTACCACCTATAAGAAGCATTCAACATGCTACTGATTTAGTGCCTGGAGCACCTTTACCTAATCAGCCAGCATATAAAATGCCACCTATGCAGTGTGCCGAGATACAAAAATAGGTTGGTGAATTGCTTAGTAAGGGACTTGTTAGAGTTAGGTGTCTGGACAGTTAGAGAGTACTCGGGATTATAATACGAATAATATTCAATACTACAGGAAGAACTCAAAGAAGGTTCTGATCCTGCCCAAGCCTAAAGGCCATAATTACAATGATTCTTAAAAGTTCCAGAATACTGCCCTACTCATTTCTGTCACCTTTAATACTAACATTCTCTGACTTTCTAACCACTTGCCACGCTGGCACTAACAAACTTCTAATACTAACAACATATTAGTGTTCAATTCTTATTCCTACGGGTGTAAACCAACAAGGGTCTATGGGCTGAATCACTGGCCCCTTTGCTCCCGCTAACTGTGCTATCAATACTCCCCTTCTTAAAACAAACCTTGTCCACAAGGTTGCTGTCTGGAAACTGTCCGCGAAAATCCACACAGGAGATCCAAGTGGATCATCCACGGGTTTGTTCTGCCACTGTATCAACAATTGATGGCAGCGGTCTGCCTGTGTGCCCAATGACTTCGAGTCCAGCACCCGAAATGGAATAAACTTCGAGTCCACCAGATCTGCAGGAGGTTCGTGGGAGACAACATGGGATCCGGATACCCGTTTAAGTTGAGAAATGTAGAAGACATTATGCACTCTCGAACCAAGTGGCAGTTCAAGGCGATAAACCAGTTTGCTTAGTTTCTGCAGCACACGAAAAGGTCCAAAATATCTAGGACCCAATTTGCTGTAAACCTGTTGAGTCACTGACCCTTGGCGATGTGGCCTGATCTTCAAAAACACCATATCACCCTCCTGATATTCCACATCTCTGCGATGCTTATTGGCCTAATTCGACATGCGTTGTTGCGCTTTCTGCAAGTTATACTGCAACTGGCAGAGAATTTCTGCACAGGATTGGTGCAACTCCGCCACTGCGGCCACATTAAACTCTCCCAACAGGAACTGCAACAAATGCGGAGGAGCCCTTCCATAGACCAACTCAAATGTAGTGGCCTTCGCTGCACTTTGGATGGTATTGTAGGAGTATTCTGCCCAGTGCAACCATTTGCCCCACTCCTTGGGTTGCTCCGAAGTGAAACAACGTAAATATGTCTCCACACAGCGATTGAGTACCTCCGTTTGACCATCGGTCTCCGAGTGGTAAGTTGTACCCATGTTCAACTTGGTGCCCATGCCCCGAAAAAATTCGCGCCAGAAGCAACTCATAAATAGTGGGTCTCTGTCACTCACAATCAACCGAGGAACCCCGTGGAGGCGAACAACCTCCCTAGTGAATAAATCTGCTATTGACTTAGGAGTGTAAGGATGGCGTAGCCTCAAGAAATGCCCGAATTTGCTTAACCGATCAAATACCACCAAAATGCAATCAAACCCTTTAGAACGGGGTAGTGTAGTAATGAAATCAAGGGAAATGTCTTTCCAAATCTGCTCCGGCACCGGTAATGGCTGCAGGAATCTAGCAGGAGAGAGGGACTCATACTTATTTTTCTTACACACTAAGCAGTCAGCCACAAATTGTTGCACCCGACGCATCATCCCGGGCCAATAAAGCGAAGCAGCAATCCGCTTATATGTTTTGTAGGCCCCAGAATGTCCTCCTTACAGAGAGGCATGGAACTCTTCAAGCAACCGTGGTATCCAAGCTGAATTTGCTGGCAGCACCAAATGTTCATTGTAGTATAATTTGCCATTTATCAATCGATACTCAGGATGGCTTTGTGGGTTCTGCTGAACTTTCTGCATCAATTGCTGAATGGAATTATCATGTGTAATTTCCGACTCTAGCTCTCCCCGCTGCGCCCAAACTAGGATATAGATTGCTGTCATTTCCAGCTCTTCAAATTGTCGAGACAGTGCATCCGCCACCTTATTGGTAACCCCAAATTTGTATTCTATGAAAAATTTGTACCCCAGTAACTTTGCCACCCAGTTTTGCTGAGTTGGCGTGGTTATTTGCTGCTGTAAAAGGTGTCGGAGGCTCTTATGATCAGTCCGCACCACAAATCTTTTTTCCACCAGGTACGGCCTCCAGTGCCGAATGGACATAACCAAGGCCATCAGCTCCTTTTCGTAAGCCGATTTGGCAAGGTTTCTTCCCGCAATGGCCTTACTGTAGTAAGCAATTGGACGCCCCTGCTGCAACAACATTGCCCCAACGGCATTCCCTGAAGCCTCACTTTCCACCACAAATCCTTTTGATAAATCTGGCATAGCCAATATAGGAGCAGAGGTCACAGGTTCCATTGAAATTTCCCCAGACTTCTTGCACAACAGTGCTGTCGAAGGGGCTGCTCATTGCCCATACCCTTGTATGAATCTTCTATAATACCCAGTCAACCCTAGAAATCCGCGTACTGCCTTCATCAAAGTAGGACGTGGCCACTGTAAAACACTGGACACCTTAGCCGAGTCCATTGAGACTCCTTGCTTGAAGACTATATGCCCCAAGTACTCGATAGCGACTTGACCAAATTGACAATTTTTCTGATTTGCTACAAAGGCATTTTTAATCAAAATTCGCGGCACCGCATCCACATGCTTCAAATGATCCACCCATCTGCTACTATAGATCAGTATGTCGTCAAAAAAAAACTAAGACGTACCTCCGTGACAGTGGCCGGAACAAGTCATTCATAACAGCCTGAAACGTTGCCGGGGCATTAGTGAGCCCTAAAGGCATGACCCTGAACTCATAGTGCCCGGAGTGAGTTCGGAATGCGGTCTTCGGCAGATCCTCTTCCCGTACTCGGATTTGATGGTAGTCGGACCTCAAATCGACTTTAGAAAAATAGGTGGCTCCATGGAGTTCATCCAATAATTCCTGTATGACTGGAATTGGATATTTGTCCAGAATTGTGACACTATTTAATTCCCGGTAGTCCACACAAAAACGCCAACTTTCGTCTTTCTTCTTTACCAATAGGACGGGACTAGAAAACGGGCTCACACTAGGCTGAATTACTCCGGAAGCAATCATATCTGCCACTTGGTGCTCTATTTCATCTTTGTGGACATGTCCATATCGATATGGACGTACACTCACTGCCTTGACTTTGGACTGAAGATTAATCTGATGATCGTTCGATCGTTGCGGTGGTAACTCCTTGGGCTCCCCAAAAACTGCAGCTCTTTTGGATAGAAGCTGCTGCATTTCCATTCGACGCTTTGCATCCTTCGGAACTTGATTATCCTTCTGCTCCTCCTGCGTAACTTCCCAAACCATGGCTCCAAACTGAACTTTTGATAAATGATATAGTGACTGACAGGCAATGGGTGAACTTCTCAACGATGGGTCACCGCATATTCGGACCATCTTTTCTTCCACTGTGTATTGCATGGTCATCACTACCCAGTTAACCTTTACCTCTCCTAAAGTCTGTAACCAAGATACCCCAAGAATGAGATCAATACCCCCTAAAGGAAAAAGGTAGCAGTCAACTGGAATGTCAACCCCTGGAAGCCCCACGTTGACATTTCGACAAACACCGTCTGTCTCCTTTCGCTGTCCATCTCCCAGCCGCACCCCCAATACCTCCGTTGGTCTCACCTCCAAACCCAACTTCTCTGTTGTCTTTCTAGCCATGAAACAGTGGCTAGCACCACTATCCACCTGTTCCTACTATGTGTCCCCGTAACTTCATGGTGTTACTATTATAGATGTCCCCTAGGGCAAAACATGGCAATTCCAACTGCATCAGTTGCTTGGTCTACCTCTCCTCTGTTGGACTTGTCATCTCAGTTGCCTCTTCACTGCATATAATTTCCCCTTCTGGCATCTCCTCCTCTCCGTCCGCTAATATCATCGTGCGAAACGATTTCGCCTGGCACTGGTGGAGTGGGTGGTATGGTTGTTGACATCGGTAACACAACCCTTTAGCTTTCAAATCCTGGAACTCCTCTGAGTAGCGCCAAATGGGGCGCGACCCCCCTTGGGGTGTACTACTACTGCTGCCCCACGACGAAATGGTGGAGCTGGCAAGAAAGGTCACCCGATAGGGTTGACCTGCTTGGCTTGGTGGATTGGTCTTGGGCCCAGGCAAAACCCGCTTTGATTGTTTGGGGCCAAGTTCCTCCATTGCTGCTGGAGCCTAGTATCGCCCCAGCCCGGCCTCCTAACCCATAACCCGCTTCAAGCCCTACTGATCGTCTCCCGTCACACAAGAGAACCCCCTTCTTCGTCAGCACCGCCAGCTCGTGTTCCACCTCGCAAGCAAGGGTCATGGTGCGGTACAAATCCACGGTCTCATGAGAACGTATCCTAGCTCTTATCTCCTCTTTCAACCCATTCAAAAATTGACCCGTAAAAGATTCCTCAGGCCATCCCTTCACCTGGGCAGATTTCGCTACAAAGTCCTTCACATACTCCTCGACGCTTCCCACTTGTTTACAGGCAACAATTGCTTCATAGGGATTTGCCGCTAAAACTTCTCCAAAACGCGACAGCACCTCCTGTCGTACCTCTCCCCATGTCAACTGGGTTTTCCTGTCTTGAAGCCAAGTCATCCGGTGCAAGGTGTGCCCCTCCATGCACACTAGCGCTAGAGACACCTTACGCTCTTCCGGTGTCTGGTGAATCTGGAAATATTGTTAAGCTCTTCTCACCCAGCTCAAAGGATCTGTGCCATTGAAGTTCGGAAGCTCTACTTTCTTAGCTGCGATTTGGATGTCATCCAATGTCACCACCCGACTACTAGACCCATCTGGAATGCATGACTGCTTCACAAAACTCCCTTCCTCTGATCCTTTCCCCTTACACATTGTTAACAGCAAGTTTTTGATTTCTTCCAATTGCTGTTTGTTTTCCGAAAGTTCCACCGCAAAAACATTCATCCTTGCTCCCAAACTCCTCTCTACAGATTCCAGGTGAGAGTCCATCCTCGTATTAGTTCTCCACGCTCACCACACCAAATGTTAGAGTTAGGTGTTTGGACAGTTAGAGAGTACTCAGGATTGTAATATGAATAATATTCAATACTACAAAAGAACTCAAAGAAGGTTCTGATCCTGCCCAAGCTTAAAGGCCGTAATTACAATGATTCTTAAAAGTTCCAGAATACTGCCCTACTCATTTCTGTCCCCTTTAATACTAACATTATCTGACTTTCTAACCACCTGCCACGCTGGCACTAACAAACTTCTAATACTAACAACGTATTAGTGCTCAATTCTTATTCCTACGGGTGTAAACCAACAAGGGTCTATGGGCTGAATCACTGGCCCCTTTGCTCCCGCTAACTGTGCTATCAATACTCCCCTTCTTAAAACAAACCTTGTCCACAAGGTTGCTGTCTGGAAACTGTCCGCGAAAATCCACACAAGAAATCCAAGTGGCCTCATCCACAGGTTTGTGCTGCCACTGAATTAACAATTGATGACAGGGGTCTGCCTGTGTACCAAATGACTTGGAGTCCAGCACCCGAAATAGAATAAATGGACCTTCCTCCACCACCAGATCTGCAGGGAGATCGTGGGAGACAACATGGAATCCGGATACCCGCTTGAGTTGAGAAATGTGGAAGACATTGTGGACTCTCGAATTAAGAGGCAGTCAAGGCGATAAACCAGTTTGCTGAGTTTCTGCAGCACGCGAAAAGGTCCAAAATATCGAGGACTCAATTTGCTGTAAACGTGCTGAGTCACCGACCCTTGGCGATGGGGCTGGATCTTCAAAAACACCATATCACCCTCTGCATACTCCACATCTCTGCGATGCTTATTGGCCTGGTTCGCCATGCGCTGCTATGCTTTCTGCAAGTTATACTGCAGTTGGCAGATAATTTCTACACGGGATTGGTGCTCCTCAGCCACTGCGGCCACCTTAAACTCTCCCAACAGAAACTGCAACAAATGTGGTGGGGCCCTACCATAGACTAACTCAAAGGGGGTGGCCTTCGGTGCACTTTGGAAACTGGTATTGTATGAATATTCTGCCCGATGCAACCATTTGCCCCACTCCTTGGTTGCTTCGAAGTGAAACAACATAAATATATTTCCACACACCGATTGAGTACCTCCGTTTGACCGTCAGTCTTCGGGTGGTAAGTTGTACTCATGTTTAACTTTGTGCTCATGCCCCGAAAAATTCACGCCAAAAGCAACTCATAAACAATGGGTCTCTGTCACTCATAATCGATCGACGAACCCCGTGGAGGCGAACCACCTCCTTGGTGAATAAATCTGCTACTGACTTAGCCGTGTAAGGATGGCATAGCCCCAAGAAATGCTCAAATTTACTTAATCGATCAACTACCACCAAGATACAATCGAACCCTTTAAAACGGGGCAATGCAGTAATGAAATCAAGGGAAATGTCTTCCCAAATTTGCTTCGGTACTGGCAATGACTGCAGGAAGCCAGCCGGAGAGAGGGTCTCGTACTTGTTTTTCTGACACATTAAGCAGTCAGCCATAAATTGTTGCACCCTACGCATCATCCCAGGTCAATAAAGCGAAACAGCAATCCTCTTATATGTCCTGTAGGCCCTAGAATGTGCCCCCTGTGGAGAGGCATGAAACTCTTCAAGCAACCTTAGTATCCAAGCTGAATTTGCAGGCAGTATCAATTGTCCATTGTAGTATAATTTGCCATTTATCAATCGATACTTAGGATGGCACTATGGGTTCAGCTGCACTTGCTGCATCAATTTCTGAATAGAGGTATCACGTGTAATTTCCGACTCAAGCTCCCCCCACTACGCCCAAATTGGAATAGAGATTGCTGTGATTTCCATCTCTTCAAATTGTCGAGACAGAGCATCAGCCACCTTATTGGTAACCCCAGATTTGTATTCTATGGAAAAGTCATACCCCAGTAACTTGGCCACCCAGTTCTGCTGAGCTGGTGTGGTTATTTACTGTTGCAAAAGATGTCGGAGACTCTTATGATCAGTACGCACCACAAACCTCTTGCCCACCAAGTACGGCCTCTAGTACCGAATGGACATCACCAAGGGCATCAACTTTTTTTCGTAAGTTGGTTTGGCAAGGTTTTGCCCCATGATGGCCTTACTGTAGTACGCAATGGGACGCCCCTGCTGCAACAACACTGCCCCAACGCCATTCCCCGAAGCGTCACTTTCCACTATAAATTGTTTCGAAAAATCTGGCATCGCCAATATAGGAGCAGAGGTCACAGCCTGCTATAAGGCTTCAAATGCCTGTTGTGCTTCCTAGTTCTATTGAAATTTTCCCATAGATTCCTTTCGCAACACTGTTGTTAAAGGTGCTGCTAATTGCTTATACCCTTGTATGAATCGTCGATAGTACCCCGTCAACCCCAAAAATCCACGCACTGCCTTCTTCGAAGTAGGTCGGGGCCACTGTAAAACACTGGACACCTTGGCCGGGTCCATTGATACTCCTTGCTTAGAGACTATATGCCTAAGATATTCGATAGCTTCTTGACCAAATTGACACTTTTTCTGATTTGCCACAAATGCATTTTCAATCAAAATCCGCAGCACCACATCTACATGGTGTAAATGATCCACCCATCCACTACTATAAATTAGTATGTCATTAAAAAAACTAAGACGTACCGTCGTAATAGTGGCCGGAACAAATCATTCATAACGGCCTGAAACGTTGCTGGGGCATTCGTGAGCCTGAAAGGCATGACCTTAAATTCATAGTGCTCGGAGTGAGTACGGAATGCAGTCTTCGGCACATCCTCTTCCCATACTCGGATTTGATGGTAGCCGGACTTCAAATCGACTTTAGAAAAATAGGTGGCTCCATGTAGTTCATCCAACAATTCCTGTATGACCGGAATCGAATATTTATCCAGAATTGTGACACTATTTAATTCCTGGTAGTCAACACAGAAACGCCAACTTCCGTCTTTCTTCTTTATCAATAGCACTGGACTAGAAAACGGGCTCACACTCGGCTGAATTATGCCGGAAGCAATCATATCCGCCACTTGGCATTCTATTTCATCTTTCTGGACGTGTCCATATCGATATGGACGTACACTCACTTCCTTGACTTCGGATTGAAGAGTAATCCGATGGTCGTTTGGTCTTTGCGGTGGAAACTCCTTAGGTTCCCTGAAGACTGCAGCCCTTTTGAACAGAAACTGTTGCATTTCCCTTTGACGCTGTGCATCCTCTGGAACTTGCTTATTCTTCGACTCCTCCTGCGTAACTTCCCAAACCATGGCTCCAAACTGAACTTCTGATAAACGATAAAGTGACTAACAGGTGATGGGTGCATTTCTCAATGATGGGTCACCGCATATTCAATCCCTCATGTCTCCCACTGTATATTGCATAGTCATCACTGCCTAGTTAACCTTTATCTCTCCTAATGTCTGTAGCCAAGATACTCCTAGGATGAGATAATTCCCCCTAAAGGAAAAAGGTAGCAGTCGACTGAAATATCAACCCCGGGAAGCCCCACTGTGACATTTCGACAAATACCTTCTGTCTCCTTTCGTTGTCCATCTCCCAGCTGCACCCTAATACCTCCATGGGTGTCACCTCCAAACCCAGCTTCTCTGCCATCCTTCTAGCCATGAAGCAGTGGCTAGCACCACTGTCCACCATTACAATTACTTCTGTTCCTGCTATGTGTCCTTGTAACTTCATGGTGTTATTGTTACAGATGTCTCCTAGGGCAAAACATGGCAATTCCAATTGCATCAATTGCTGGTTCTGCCTCTCCTCTGTTAGACTAACCCACACGGCTGCCTCTTCAGGGCATATAATTTCCCCTTCTGGCATGTCCTCCTCTCCGTCCACCAAGATCATCGCACGAAATGATTTCGTCTGGCACTGGTGGAGTGGGTGATATGGTTGTTGACAACGGTAACACAATCCCTTAGCTCTCAAATCCTGGAACTCCTTCTCTGAGTAGCGCCGAGTAGGACGCGACCCTCCTTGAGGTGTACTATTATTGCTGCTTCGCGACGAAACGCTGGAGTTGGTAGGAAAGGTCACCCGATAGGGTTGCCCTACGTGGCTTGGAGGACTGGTCTTAGGCCCAGACAAGACCCGCTCCGATTGTTTGGCCCAAGACCCTCCATTACTGTTGGAGCCTGGTATCGCCGTAGCCTGTCCTCCCAACCCATAACCTACTTCTATCCCTACTGATTCTCTCCCATCACACAAGAGAACCCCCTTTTTCGTCAGCACCTCCAGCTCGTGTTCCACCTCACGAGCAAAGGTCATGGTGCAGTACAAATCCATAGTCTCATGAAAACGTATCCTAGCTCTGATCTCCTCTTTCAACCTGTTCAAAAATTGACTAGTAAAGGATTCCTCGGGCCATCCCTTCACCTGGGCAGATTTCGCTACAAAATCCTTCACATATTTTTCCACGCTTCCTAATTGCTTACAGGCAGCAATTGCTTCATAGGGATTTGCCACTAAGACTTCTCCAAAATGCGACAGCACCTCCTGGTGTACCTCTCCCCATGTCAATTGTTTCTTTCTGTCTTGAAGCTAAGTCATCCAGTGCAAGGCGTGCCCCTCCATGCACACTAGTGCTAGAGATACCTTCTGCTCTTCCAGTGTCTGGTAAATCTGGAAATACTGCTCAGCTCTTCTCACCCAGCCCAAAGGATCTGTGCCATCGAAGTTCAGAAGCTCTACTTTCTTAACTGCGAACTGTATGTCATCCATTGTCGCCCCCCGACTACTCGACCCCTCTGGAATGCATGACTGTTTCACAGAACTCCCTTCCTCTGATCCCTTTCCTTTGCTCAATGTTAACACCAAGTTTTTGATCTCTTCAAATTGTTGTTTGTTTTCTAATAGTTCCATCCCAAAAACATTCATCCTCTGTTCTATCTTTTGCTCCATTGCTCCCAGACTCCTCTCTACAGATTCCAGGTGAGAGTCCATTCTCGTATTAGTCATCAACTCTCCCCTAAACAATGTCCACGCTCACCGTACCAAAATGTTAGAGTTAGGTGTCTGGACAAATAGAGAGTACTCAAGAATGTAATATGAATATTATTCAATACTACAGGAAGAACCCAAAGAAGGTTCTGATCCTGCCTAAGCCTAAAGGCCTTAATTACAATGATTCCTTCAACAGAATTCTAGAATTCTCCCCTCCTCATTTCTGTTCCCTTTAATACTAACATTCTCTGACTTTCTAACCACCTGCCACGCTGGCACTAACAACTTCTAATACTAACAACGTATTAGTACTCAATGACGACCACGTATTACTTAATTCTTATTCCTACGGGTGTAAACCAACAAAGGTCTATGACCTGACTCGCTGGTCCCTTTGCGCCTGCTCACTGTGCTATCAATAGTCCCCTTCTTAAAACAAACCTTGTCCACAAGGTTGTTGTCTGGAAATTGTTCGCGAAAATCCACACAGGAGATCCAAGTGGCCTCATCCACGGGTTTGTGCTGCCATTGTATCAACAATTGATGGCAGGGGTCCGCCTGTGTACCCAACGACTTCGAGTCCAGCACCCGAAATGGAATAAACGGATCTTCCTCCACCACCAGATCTGCAGGAAGATTGTGGGAGACAACATGGGATTCGGATACCCGCTTAAGTTGAGAAATGTGGAAGACGTTGTGCACTCTCGAACCAGGGGGCAGGTCAAGGCGATAAACCAGTTTGCTGAATTTCTGCAGCACACGAAAAGGTCCAAAATATCTAGGACCCAATTTGCTGTAAATATGTTGAGTCACCGACCCTTGGCAATGTGGCCGGATCTTCAAAAACACCATATCCCCCTCTGCATACTCCACATCTCTGCGATGCTTATTGGCCTGGTTTGCCATGCGCTGTTGCGCTTTCTGCAAGTTATACTGCAGTTGGCAGATAATTTCTGCACGGGATTGGTGCTCCTTTGCCACTGCGGCCACCTTAAACTCTCCCGGCAGAAACTACAACAAACGCAGAGGGGTCCTGCCATAGACCAACTCAAAGGGAGTAGCCTTCGTTGCACTTTGGAAGCCGATATTGTAGGAGTATTCTACCCAATGCAACCATTTGCCCCACTCCTTGGGTTGCTCCGAAGTGAAACAACGTAAATATGTTTCCACATAGAGATTGAGTACCTCCGTTTGACCATCGGTCTCCAGGTGGTAAGCTGTACTCATGTTTAACTTTGTGCCCATGCCCCGAAAAAATTCATGCGAGAAGCAACTCATAAACAACGGGTCTTTGTCACTCACAGTCGACCGAGGAACCCCGTGGAGGTGAACCACCTCCCTAGTGAATAAATCTGCTATTGACTTAGCAGTGTAAGGATGGCGTAGCCCCAAGAAATGCCCGAATTTACTTAAATGATCAACTACCGCCAAAATGCAATCGAACCCTTTAGAACGGGGTAGTGTAGTAATGAAATCAAGGGAAATGTCTTCCCAAATCTGCTCCGGCACCAGTAATGGCTGCAGGAATCTAGTCTGACAGAGGGTCTCGTACTTGTTTTTTTGACACACTAAGCAGTCAGCCACAAATTGTTGCAACCTACGCATCATTTTGGGCCAATAAAGCGAAGCAGCGATCCTCTTATATGTTCTGTAGGCCCCAGAATGTCCCCCCTGTGGAGAGGCATGTAACTCTTCAAGCAACAGTGGTATCCAAGCCGAATTTGCTGGCAGCACCAATCGTCCATTGTAGTAGAATTTGCCATTTATCAATCGATACTTAGGATGGCTCTGTGGGTTCAGCTGCACTTCCTGCATCAATTTCTGAATGGAGTTATCATGCGTAATTTCCGACTCAAGCTCCCCCCACTATGCCCAAACTGGGATAGATATTGCTGTCATTTCCAGCTCTTCAAATTGTCGAGACAGAGCATCCGCCACCTTATTGGTAACCCCAGATTTGTATTCTACAGAGAAGTCATACCCCATTAACTTTGCCACCCAGTTCTGCTGAGTTGGTGTGGTTATTTGCTGTTGCAAAAGGTGTCAGAGGCTCTTATGATCAGTACGCACCACAAACCTCTTACCCACCAGGTACGGCCTCCAGTGCCGAATGGACATAACCAAGGCCATCAGCTCTTTTTCGTAAGTTGGTTTGGCAAGGTTTCGCCCCGCAGTGGCCTTACTGTAGTAAGCAATGGGACGCCCCTGCTGCAACAACACTGCCCCAACGCCATTCCCCGAAGCGTCACTCTCCACCACAAATTCTTTTGAAAAGTTTGGCATAGCTAATATAGGAGCAGAGGTCACAGCTTGCTGTAATGCTTCAAATGCCTGCTGTGCTTCCTGGTTCCATTGAAATTTCCCTATAGATTCCTTTCGCAACAGTGCTGTCAAAGGGGCTGCTAATTGCCCATACCCTTGTATGAATCTTCGATAGTACCCAGTCAACCCCAAAAATCCGTGTACTGCCTTCACCGAAGTAGGACGGGGCCACTGTAAAACACTGGACACCTTAGCCGGGTCCATTGATACCCCTTGCTTGGAGACTATATGCCCAAGATATTCGATAGCTACTTGACCAAATTGAAACTTTTTCTGATTTGCCACAAATGCATTTTCAATAAAAATTCACAGCACCACAGCTACATGGTTCAAATGATCCACCCATCCACTACTATAGATTAGTATGTCGT
>JAOTJB010316037.1:0-15136 GCA_027123815.1 Erythroxylum minutifolium | reverse complement strand
TTTCGATGAGACATCCAACTCTTATCCATTTAGCTATACAATACAAGAAGATAACAGAGTTATAACATGCATTTTTCGTTTTATATTATGGTAAAATTAACCTATGTTTAATATTCAACAATATTGTATCATTTTATACGCACCAATTAAGTAAACAATATACAAAAAAATGAAACGATGAGCAATATATAAAACAATAAAAGTTACTACTAATTTGCATAGTTGAAGATGTATAGTTGTATACAGTTGACTTGAGTTATTTATGTTGTTGGAATAGAATATGACACTCTGATACAAATTTGCAAAGATAGAAATAAGAAAGGGATTAAAATCGAAACAATTTTCTTGGTTTTGGACTAAATGTGGTAGGCAGGGAAAAATGTACCTGAAGATGCCATACAAATTATGTGATTTTTAGCTCCAAGCAAAAAGAAGAACACAAAATCTGCAAATATAGTATGGCCATAGAGTTGGTGAAAAACAAAATCTATTATAAATAAATTGAAAACCATGAATTAAAGGTTAAATGACCTAAAATCATATTTAATATGCATAGACATTATAATGACATAATTTATGCATATCTAAATCGTGCACAAAGAACAAAGATTAGGATATGCCAATAATTAAGACATGGAAGAAAGAAGGTTAAAGAATTTCAATGTCGACCCACAATAGGCATTTATATAAAGCAAAAGTTGCCTCTTTTATGTTACCTAATTAATATGGATAGTGGTAATTTTGTACATAAGAGTTGTATTGTTTTGATAAGGTGGTAGTATTTTTTATAATATAATTGATATTTTTTTGGAAAATAAAGAATTACATATATAACAAAAACAAATGTTTTTATCTATATAGGATTTTAAGCTTATCAATGATGCTTTCTCAGGTACCTATGTAGGTTTTATTTTTGTTTATATTTTCTTTAACCGAACTTCAAAAAAACATTTTTTGTTTTTCGAATAATTAATAGTTATTTTTTTATTCACTCTAGTTCCTCAAGGGATCGACTCCTACTTATCATACTTATCATTGTATTACCTGCTAATAAAAGATGTAGTTACCTTAGTTTTAGGTAATAAATTAATGATATGCAAATTCTTAACTTAGATAGAGAAGTTCCTTATTAAAAGATAGGATGTAAAGTACTATAATTGCTAAGTAGGATCAATTATATTCTTTTAATATTATTTATAGTTAATAAATTAAAATAAAATTAACATAGTAAATAAGTTGCAAAATCATTTGAATATGAGTCCTTAAGGAGCCTCGACTTACATGTAATATTAAGAACTAAAAGACTATCATTCATGTTTATTTAGCATTCACGTTTATGTCATACAAGCTTAGCATCCCCTTATGACTACATCTTAATTGAATCTTTAGTTGGAAAAGAAAACCAACTAGAAGAGATACATAAACAAGAACAAACATGGAGTTACAACTGCACAAAAATCAGTTCCCATTTGGGTCCCAAAGGACCATCATTCCCACAAGACTTGGAATGAAAAGCTCTGTTGGCTTTTAGTAAGCAGTTGACAATGGTTGCGGGTTTGATTTTTTCCATTAGTCCGATGATAACTGCCAACTATTACCTTCAATACTTGCATATGGGAGGTAGCCTACAATTCAAGACCTATATATAAATTCCCTACAAAGGTGTTCGATGAAAACAAATAAATTTTCGGACAAAATATGAAACAGAACATTGGCACAAGACTTTCATCGAACACCTTGTAACTAGAACATAAAACACACCTAACTTTAACCATTCATTCATTCTGTTCCCTTTCTTTACCTTCCCTAACACAATTCAATACAAATCCAACAATATAGTTGTTCAATCCGTGCAAACAACTCAAGAAATCGAAGAAAGCATAGCAATTTTACAATCGAGAACATTAACACATTCACAAATAAACCTATAACAAATGAAAGAAAACTTTCCAGGTTGAGCTCAACTCCACGAGACAATAGATGGGGGGAAAATAAGAATAGAAAATCGAGAAGAACAGCATAAGGTTGCGGTGAAGAAACGATGAAGAAAATGGATTTTGTTTCAGAGAAAACGAAGAAACGACGGAGGGGGAGGGAGGAAGGCTGCAGGTTTGATTTTTAGTTAGGTGGGACAAATGACGTCGTCCTACCTAAAATTTTTTTCCCTTTGCAACATTCAGCCACGAAACTAGGAATTGTCATAAAATGCCAAACCTTTAGCTACGATATATGATAACCATTGCCAATACGTTTGGCAAAAGGCAAAAAATGACGTAGTTATATTAGTCTGATCTCCTACATTTTGCAATGAAACTAATATTCATCGCAAAATGCCACGCTTTGGCTACGAAACACCTATAGCGTTGCAAAATGTACAACATTTTGCTGCCAATATGTTAAATCGTCGCCTAATCTTTATAATTTCACTACAAATGTTGGAAAACATCGCCAAAACCCAATCCAAGCATTTTCTCCTTAATTAATTAACATATATGAGTTTTTCCTATTACCACTATTAAAAAGAAAAATTAATCTTCTTAATTATATATGTAACTATTCTTTATTTGCTTAATTTTTTGTAATGACTGATCTTTAAATATAATTTGTTAGAAATAGTTTTATAATTATATCTCAATGTCTTCTTATATTAATTACAATAATTAAAATGTTTATTTATTCAAATAAGTTTTTTGAAATTATATTAATGAAAATGTATAATTGTTTGAAAATTGTAAGTCAATGTTATTTTATTTAAATGGTCAACATATTAATTTCCAAATAGTTTTCAAATGGATCATTTAATTTTTAATTCAAATTATGTTTTATTTGGAATAGGAAAATAAATTTATTAAAAATTATTTATGAACCGGGGTGTTATAGTGACGAACCATGTATTAGTCGCTACATCTGATGATTGTCGACTACATACAATAAATCATACCAAATTAATTAATACTACTTCCAAATAACTACTGCAAACAATAAACGATATTGTTTACCTAAATTAGAGAAACGACGTGGTTTTGCATTAGGTTTTCAAAGACAAAAGCATAAAAGCCTACTCCATTCTCGTTCAAGCCGTCTTCACAAATCCAAAAACCTCTCGTAGATAACTTTTTGGGTTTTATGTTCTGCTCATCATCGTCAAAGATTGATTATTCACTGAATCGATATTAGTCTTCTGTTCTATTGTGATTATTCTTTTGTTCTTTTCATCTATTGTGATTATCTCACAAACTAAAACCCTTTAGGTGTTTATTGTGTTAGTTTAATTATGCATTTGATGTATGAGTTGTGTTTATGGTTGTGTTTTAAAGATGATTTACTGTTTATCTTTGTTATTTGTTTATGTCTATCTTCCCACCAATGTTTAATGCTTACTCTCATCAAAGCTTTGTTTCTACATTGATGAAATTGTTACAAGAGTAAGGATGGCAGTGGGTTTTCAACTTAGGTAATATCTGCACCATCCGATGGATATCCAAAAACCTGAATAATCCAATGGATTTGGATATGTGTAGTAAATCGAAAAAACCAATGGATTTTAAATGGATAATGGATTGAGTCGTAAAAAAAGGATATGGATATGGGTTGAGTAATACTCGAACTGAACCCTATCCATTGCCATCCCTATTCAAGAGTATTTTTACTTTTATTCATTTCCAGTAATAGTAATATAAAGGCATATAGATAATACTATATTTCTATACATTAAAAACATCGTGTCATGTCTATTCAACTTTAAATTCAAAATTTTGCATATGATAAAAATTACACAATAAATTTTTGAAATTTTAGTAAGAGTAATTTTCATATCATTAGGCACATTGAAGATGTATAAGTGCTACACTGGAGTAGTTTCACTTGTCATCATTTTATTCTAAATCAACTTTTGCATAATATACCTCTTAATATTATTAATCAAGGAATGTCGACATGGAAACTAGTTCTGGATGCTCCTAATTCATTCCATTGGGAGGAATGTGGCAAAATTATCTGAAAAAACCAACAATGAAGAAAAAATCTCCACTTCATACACTAATCATCATTTGCCTTCCATGACCGATCTTCTGCTTCAAAGTGCTTAGTATTATTTGAACAACATCACTTTCCTTATTGTGTACATCTCATTTCCTTTTATAAAGCTATTATATATATTTATATTTGATAGTTTATACTACATTTTTTAAGCTTCCTTGAGTCTCGAAAATGACATGTATGGCCATAGAGGCAGAAGCAATGTCACAATAGTCCGTAAAGGATTAAAGAAATCGATTGTTTTGGAAAATTCATCAATTCCAAATACTTCGTCTGCTCATGCATGTATGCATGTCACTCCAATTTTAGTTCATTTAACGGTTTACTAATATGACAATATCTAACTTTTATACTTATTGTGTTTTAGGTACTAAATCTAGCGACTTATTCACTGTATCCTTTACAAGTTTAGTTATAGCAGAAAAGCTATTGCAAGAGGGTGTGAAAAATCCTAAATTTTAGGAAACAACTGTTACTACTCCAATTGGTGCGTTTGAACGTGCAAGGACTCTTCCTGGGAATCCAGATATCGATGACTCATTTATCTTTACCGACTCTCATGTTACTTAGAATCCAAATAAATAATTATATCATTGTCATTTAGCGAGTTAATCAACTGAACTCAGCTTTAATGTTTACTTATTATTGTATCTATAATAATTTGTCAAACAACATATGCACTACTTAGGGGTCAAGTTGCTTACTATTAAATTTGGACTATTATTGTTCTAGTTCTATAAGTGTATGAATTGGGTAACTTCTAATTCAAAGTTCGTACTACTTCATATATCATATTATTATATTGATAAAATTATTTAAAATTTTTATAACTAATTTTTGCAATGTTAGTAAATGCTAATGATTAATTAATACTACTGTTTAAAACTTGAAATTATGTTTTGAGTTTTTTTTAATAATACGTTGTAAACATTCAAAACAAATCTCCATTAAAACATATTTTAACTATGATAGATTATAAAAATGTTAGCTTAATAATTTTGAAAAATGTCATACATTTATTGACGATTTATGTAAATCATCGCTAAATGTGTCATACATTTAGTGACGATTTCCATCGTTACTAAATGTATACATTTAGCGACGATTTATAGAAATCGTCACTGAATGTGTATCATTTAGTGACAATTTCCAAAACTCGTTGCTGAATGCTAGACATTTAGTGATGATTAGAAAAACTCGTTGCTGAATGTTTAACCTTTTGCGACTAAATGAATAGTTCGTCACCAAATATTGACCTTTTCCTCATACTTCAAAATTTCGTCGCCAAATATAGACCTTTGGTGGCGATTTCCAAGATTCGTCGTCAAATGTTTAATAAGTTATGATGACGTTTTTAAAAAGCATCTCCATAAGCATATTTAACGATGAATATAAACCACCGTCACCCATTGTGCATCATTTTGCGACGATTTCTTCTATGAATCGCTAAAAGTTTTTCAATTTGCAACGCTTTTTGTTTTTGTCGCTAAATGGTTTGTTTTAATGAAAAATTCTTTGAATCGTCATAATACGTTTCTTTTTTGTGACGATTTTATTTTCTTCGCAAAAGAAAACATCACAAACTCCCATAATTGTTGTAGTGTGTACATCAAAATACGTTCTAAATAGATAGAGAATTATGTACATTCAATTATTTTCTTCTATTTGTGAAAATTTAGGAAGTCATAAACCTTAAGCCAATGGTGAGATTTAAGAAATTGAACCTTATCATTAAGTGATATGTGCAATAAATCCAATCTTACCCAAGACAAAACACTACATTTTAGGTTAACGATTAGGTTTGTAAAAGAAAGTTGGATTAGTTACTATGCGGACCTTGGAATAGGAAATATAAATAATTCTCATCTATCTCTTTCTTTTCGTGAAAATAGATTTTTCTTAGAGTTTGCACATTTTTTATCAAAAAAACTAAGGATTCTTGAAAAACATCTTAATTAATATGATAATTAAAGAAAATTTGTTATTATACAATATTTTCTCTAAAGATTTAGCTTATAACTCACTAGAAATTATTTGAAAAAGGTTATTTTTTATATGGGTTAATTACCCAAAAAAACCCAAACTTTCGTCAATTTTTCAATTATAGCCTGAACTTTAAAAATTAACAACAAAATGCCTAAATTTTTAATTTTTTCAATTATAGCCCGAACTTTAAAAAGTAGCAATAAAATGTTTAACCTTTCAATTTTTTTCAATTCTAGCCTAACTTTAGTATTTCTGTTAAGTTTACTGACGTGCCTTGCCATGTATTTCAGAAACCTTAACTATTAATAGTACACGTCAGCCAAAATTAACACAACAAATGAAGATTAATGAAATGATGTTGTTTTTAAAAAATGGCTAAATCATATTACGCAGCCTCGATGCCCTCACATTAAGAGCATCAAGAGAACGAACCAAAAACGAAGGGCTTACTAGTGTAGTACGCTATAATGTGAGAGTAGTTTGGGGCATCAGAAGAACAAACAGAAAACAAAGAAATGAGGACATCAGGAGAACAACGGATAACTTTGGACTATAATTGAAAAAAATTGAAAGTTTGAGCATTTTATTGCTACTTTTTAAAGTCTGAGCTAGAAATGAAAAAAATTAAAACTTTGGACATTTTATTGCTACTTTTTAAAGTTTAAACTATAATTAAAAAATTGACGAAAGTTTGGGATTTTTTTAGTAATTAACCCTTTTTATATTTACAATGTTTTTGAAGCACTCTTTTAAACGAACTTAAAGGTAGTTCAGAAAAAAAAAATTATGCTTGTATTTTTTCTAAAAATGAAAGTCGATAAGTAATATAACTTTAACATGTCTTAAATTTTTTGAAATCTACAATGCACTCCTATTCCACAACTCATTACCGAATCTCTTCCTTTAAAACTCTCTGCCTTATCTCTTCCTTTTTTTTCCTGCTTTTTTGGTTCTTTTACCTATATGCCCTTTCTTGCTACCCTTCCTAAACCCGACGAAAGGTTTCTTTCAGCTAGTGTTGATAACCATTTCCAGAGGGATTAAGGGGGACAATAAGGGAAGCTCCTCGGTGAGTCTCCGGGATATGGGAAACAAGTAAGAACGTCAAAGAGTGCTGACGATGCAAATCAGCACAAGTCAGAGGCTAGTGGAGCTTGACGACATAGGATTGGAGTTCAACATAATAAAGGTAAGCTTAAGTACTATCCAAATGTGCTACAAGATGGCATTTTCTCTCCTCCGATGGAGTTGTTATAAGCTGGAGCTAGAGTTTGGTCCAACGTGCTGGTGGGTTTTTTCTGGTCCAAACGTATGGCTTTCCCAGAGGTTAATGCATGCGCAATGACTAGATGGCGCAAGAAGGGCCTCGAAAAAGTAATGCTAATGGAGGATGGGCGATTCTATTCAAGTTCTCTGAGACTTTGAATCTTTGTGAGATAATCAAATAAGGACCATGGCATATAGGTGATCAACCTTTGTTTCTTTGAAAGTGGAAACCAGGGATGAGTTTGGATAGGGGCACGATTGATGTGATTCCATTATGGGTACAATTTCATAGTCTTCCAATGGCGTATTGGACGATGGAGGGTTTGAGCCATCTGGCTAGTGTTCTGGGCAAGCCTATCTGTATAGATTCTTAGACGGCAGCTATGGATCGAATAAGTTATGCTAAGATTTGTATTGAAGTTCTGAAAGATGCAGCACTACTTGAAACTTTGCCTATCCTTTGACTGGGAGAAGGTGGCGAGATGGTAAAAGACGTTATTTCCATATCTTATCCTTGGAAGTCGGTAAATGTGAGTAAGAATTGGTTAGCTACTAGTAGATTACTAAAGTCTGGTTGGCATGAGGATTTAGTGGAAAACATGAACAGGAATGAGGATAAGGAAAGGCTTACAGAACAGGGTATGCGCTTGGAGGAAAATGGGGGAAATGTACATATTGTAGAGACATTGAAAGTAATTTCAAATGGTCAGGATCAAGGGGATAAAGAAAGTGAAGGGGCGGTAATGGAGAAAGGGCAGTCGCTGGAGATATCAATGGAGGTTGGAAATGAAGTAGATATTATTAAGTAAAAGGCGGTTATGAGTTGAGACGTGATGCCAACTTACAATGAGAATTGTCATATTGGGGAGTCTTCTTATATTCGTAGTCTGGAGAATGGTGTATTGGCAATAGCTAATGTGATGCAACAACCTAGTAGGAATGCAAAGGTATTCCTTGGAGATCAGAATAGTATGGAGGGGGTGAATGTTGCGAAACTTGAAATGAGTTCAAATGCTGGGAAAGAAGTAGTTTCAGATAATGAAGTGGGAGATTCAAGTCAGGTTTTTGTTGGATTTGCTAAAAAAAGTGTAGGCAAGAAAAAAGGAAAGAAAAAAAAGCACAAAGGGGTCATGTCCCCTGAGTGTCTTTTTTAGATACATGTCGTTATTAGTGTCTTTAAAAAGATGATGGTGTAGAAAATAGTTGCGGATAAAAAACCAATTTTGGTAGGACTCCTTGAAACTAAAATAAAGGCCAATGTTGTTCAGAAGGGTTTGGATTTTTCGGGGACAAAATGGAGTTTTCTTGGTATAACTCTGACTTTGTGGAAGTTCGAGTGCTCAAGATGGGGGATCAATTCATGCATCTGCAATGTTGGTTGATAGGGAAGTTTCAATTTGTAGTTACCTTAATATATGCTTCAAATTTTGCTTTTCAACGTGCTAAATTATGGGAGGAGCTTTTGGATATACATGCGGGGATGCAAGGGCCGTGGTCAGTGATAGGAGATTTCAATTGTTGTCATAATGCTACTGGTGTATAGTTTCATGGTGGTGTAGGAGCTAAACTTAATCAGTTATTTAGAAGCACTGATTTAGTGGATCTTAGAGGTAGAAGTAAACGGTTCACGTGGGAAAATAAGCAAAAAGGTAATATGTTTATCCCAAAAAAACTTGATCGAGCGTTGGTGAATCAAAGTTGGCTCCGATGTTGTCCGCTTACGTCAGCTGAGTTTGGAGAACCAGAATTCTCGGACCATGCGTCCATACTAATACAACAGATGTGTGATGGTTATCAGATGGGGGCTCCATTCAAGTTTTTTAATGGCTTATTATAGATAGAGGGATTTATGAATGTTATATCTCAAGTTTGTAAGACTGAGGTAGTAGGGTATAAGGCCTTTCAACTGATGCAGAAACTGAAATTTGCCAAAAGAGCTATCAAAGATTTTAGCAAGCACAGGACTCAGAATCTACAGGAAATGGGTTCTAAGTTGGCTGTTATTCAGAAGGAGTGTTATAGGGATCCTCTTAATGACCGCTTATGGGTGCTTGAGGCAGATTGGATGAAGGCATACTAGGAGGCTTTGAATTTGCATAACTCGATCATTAAAAAAAAGGCGAGACAAATATGGCTTAAGGAGGGAGATATTAATACCAATTTTTTCCAAGCGTTTATTCTAGCTTGGCGGAATACCAATATCATTACGAAATTGAAGGATAAGGGGGTGATAGGCTTCCTGGTCAACAGGAAATCGCTGAACACATTAAGGAGTTCTTTTTCAAACTCATGAGCAATTCCGAAATTGACAGGGGTGGTTTTGGGGTTAAAAATGTTTTGGAGTATCGTTCAAGCCATGAAAGATTTGAGATGTTGAATGCTCCTTTTTTAGCCCATCAAGTTAAGGAGGCTTTTTTTCAGTTAGGTAGTTCGAAAGCTCCCGGTTCTGATGGGTATTCTACTGTATTTTTTTAGAAGACTTGGAATATCATAAGCCAACTTTTAAAGGAAACGGTGATAGAGTTCTTTTCGACTGGTAAGATTCTGAAAGAGATCAATCATACTTATTTTTGTCTGGTTCCTAAAAAGGAGAGACCAGAAACAACTTCGAATTATCGTCCTATTTCATGTTGCAGTACGATGTATAAAATAATAGCGTCTCTTTTGGCTGACAGATTGAAAATAGTGCTGGCTGAGGTGGTAAACAAAGCTCGAAGGACTTTTCTTCCTTCACGTAGTATTGGTGATAGTATATTGATGTTACAAGAGTTATTGGGAGAATATCATATTGGCAAGAAGATTAATAGTTGTGCAGTAAAGATTGATCTATATAAAGCTTATGATACGTTAGGTTAGGGATATCTAAAAGATTGTTTGGAAGGGATTGGTATACCTCCGCGATATTGCCATTAAATACTTCAATGCATTTAAACTACATCTATGAGTGTTTTAATAAATGGGATTCCTACTAAACCATTTCTCATCACCAGAGGGATTAGGCAAGGGGACTCTCTTTCCCCTTACCTATTTACTCTAGCAATGGAGGGACTTTCCAGGCTACTAACTCGAATGGTGGATTGTAATGGCTATTTCAGTATCATTATAAATGTAGTGAAATGAAGTTATCACATCTACTGTATGCAGATGATGTAATCCTCCTATGTAAGGCCGAACCACATGTGATTTTGATGATGATAAATTTAATGCACACCTTTTCTAGGTGGTCGGGGATGAAGGTAAATATACAGAAGAGCGGAATCTTTGTTTCTTCAAATGTACGAAACCCGGAGTGGATTCCTACTTTGGTGAGGTTGTCTATTCAAGAAACACCGTTTAAGTATCTAGGAGTTCTGATCACTTTGGGTAAACCTAAATATTCTGATTTCTTGACTTTGTTAGAAAAATTGAAAAGTCGTATTAATGCTTGGCAAAATCGTTTCTTATCACATACTGCTATAGTTACTCTTATTATTTCGATATTAAATAGTATGCATGTTCATTGGGCTGCTCATGTAGTAATTCCAAAGAGGGTAATCAAGGATATGGAAAGGATACTTAAATCATTCTTATGGAATGGTAAGCATGATAGTTGCAAAGGAGCAAAGGTCAAATGGAGTGAAATTGTAGTGCCAAAAACACATGGGGGCTTGGGTATTATTCCTAAAACACAAATGCAAAAGGTCTTGTTGATGAAGAGAATATGGAGATTATTTGTTGATAAAGAAGCAATGTGGGTCAAGTGGGTCCAAATATATCACCTTAATGGGCAAAGTTTTTGGCAACTTCAGTTGAAGTATGATCATTCTTGGATATTTAAGAGCTTATTAAATCTTCGAGACTTGATATATCCTTTTATTAAATGCAAGGTTAGGAATGGTGAGGATACTTGTTTTTGGTTTGATAATTGGAATAATTTCAGCCCATTATGGTTGCGGAATGATCTACAAGGTTTAAGAAATAGAATTCCTAAGGAAGCTAAGGTGGCATGGCTCTATAGGGAGAGGGCAAGGATAAACAGCTACCAGTTCATCAGTTAATTAATAGCTATGTAAATAGAGTGCAACTTGGTTCACAAATGGATAAAATGATATGGGTAGCACATTGTGGAGGTGAATTTCCGAACAAACTACACATGGCAAAGTGAGAGTTCTTCCTGATGATATCCTATGGGCTAAATTGGTATAGAAGTAGGTATTAAGTCCTAAGGCTGCTTTTTGCTTGTGGTTGACTATTAAAAATAGGTTGAAGACTAAGGACCGACGGTTTGTTAGTTATGACTATTAACATGTTTTGTGTAAACACGTTAATGAGAGTAGGAATCACTTGTTTTTTGAATGTGAATATACTAAAGTGGTGAGGAGTAGAATATTACATATGTTGGGGATCCCAAGTTACTCTTTTGTGTGGAATGAGGTGTTGAATGATATGATAAGATTCTCCAGCCCTAGGCAGCGCGATAATGTTATTATCAAGACATCATTTGATATGGCGATCTATCACATATGGAGAGAGAGGAATCGACGCATTTATCAAGAAGTGGAGCAACAAAAGTATGAGCTTGCTACTGCAATAGTAAACTTGATTAGGGAGCTAATAATAGTAAATGGGAAACAAGAAGGCATTAGGCCGGAAATTAGATTGTTGTGGTCACTGTAGACGGTTTGAATGTGCTTTCGGTTGTATGGTTTCAGTAAGACAGTTGTTGTAGGAGTGAATTTGGTCTTTTCCTTATAAAGGATTGTATATAATTTTCCAGCTTTAGTAATTTATTACTTTTAATTTTCAAAAAAAAACTATAACAAAAACGAACCAATTCCAATTTTATGTAATTTCTTAAATGAATATAGCCAAGAACTTGAGTTATAGTTAGACAGAAAATTATTGGATGACCAATTATACATAACTTGTATCAGGTAATGTCTATAAGAACAGTTTTGGGTAAACGTTGGATATGTTCAACACAAATCAAACTTCATTCGAAAGAGAGATACGGTGCCATTGCCAAGGTCGTCCTCTAATGGAAAATGGAATGGAATTACCTTATGAAAAGTTTCAAATTGCGGATTGCACTACAATGATTTGCATTTCGAGGTTCAAGGCATCAAATGGCGAGGCGATAAGTGGGAATGGCGAGTAAAGGTGTTGCTCTAGGTGTTACCAAGCTGAATACCTCACTCATATCCAACTCACTTGGCAACATACCATCAGGAAGTTCCCAATCGAAGCTATGCACCAATCTCGCCAGGATTAGACGCACGTTGATCATGCCCATTTGCATTCCAGGACAGCTTCTGCGACCAGAACCAAATGGAAGTAACTCAAAGTCCTGTCCTCTGAAGTCTATGTTACTCCCAACAAACCTCTCTGGAATGAACGTTTCTGCATCTGACCAGACGGTTGGATCTCTCCCAATGGCCCAAGTGTTAATGAACACGCGAGAGTTTTTGGGTATGTGAAAGCCTTCGATGGTGATATCTTCAGTTGACATGTGAGGAATCAACAATGGTCCAACTGGGTGGAGCCTGAAAGTTTCTTTGATAACCATGTCCAAGTAGTTCAAACCTTCGAGGTCTGATTCTTCTACCGTTCTGTTCAGGTTTACCTTTTCGTCCAATTCTTTTTGAAGTTTCTTCATTGTTTGAGGGTTCTTCACAAGCTCTGATAGTGCCCACTCAACTACTGTCGTTGAAGTATCCATTGAACCTACAAGCATGTCCTGCAATGAAATCCGAATGAGGAAACCATAATAAGATGGATCAAATTCCGAGCAAGGACGCTATCTCAAGAAATGAAAAATAGGGAGTCTTGGAATCACCGAAGACAGTTTAAGAGTATGAACTAGTTAATCTCCTCCACTATTATATGGTTATGCGTTAATGGATTAAAATAATGAAAGAGAAGAAATGTAATTTTTGCTAATTAAAAACAAGCTAATCACAAATTAAAAACCTCTATTGTTATAAAGATGTAGTTAATATGTATAATATTGCAATCAAGTAGAAGTTAATTGTGAAATAAATTATTTAACCCAAAATAAATTTGATATTACAATTTTCTTCATTCTCTCAATTTCAAAGCAGCGGAATAATTGAGGGATCAATACTAAAAGACTAATGAATCATTCGATGGCTACCTACTGATATTGCAAGAAATTAACTGATGGTATATCTCGTATATCTTAATCACAGCACAAGATTGACTTACCAACATTACGGCTTTAATGTTGTCCCGAACAATACTGTACTCAGTTTCTTGGGATCCTACGAAACCCAGCAAGATATCAACAAAGTCCTTGGTTCGGTTCTCATTCTTATTTTGTATATGGTCATCGATAATCTTCTCTAAGAAACCATCAAACACCTTGCTAACAGCCTTCATACGCTTCCTAAGACCCTGAAGATCAAACGGAGCAATCTGCGGAATGTAATCAGCCAAGTTGGGAGCTGCTGTTACTTGCACGGCGTCGTGAATCACAGCTGTAAAACCTCTATCACCGAACTCCTTGTCTGTATACTTCTTGCCAAAAGCCATTCTGCAACTGATATCAGCACCAAGAGACGAGACCTTTGCACTGAGATTAACAGCAACTCGTTCATAAGAAGCCTGTTTAATGGAATCAATCAAGAGGTCAATCTCTTCTTTTCTTAGGGACTTGAAGGAATTGACTTTAAGGTTGCTAAGCAACTCTAGAGTGCAAAGCTTGCGCATATTTCGCCAATAAGGTCCATAAGGAGAGAAAGAAATGCTCGTCTGCTCGTAACCAATATACTTTGCAGCCTCAACTGGAGGTCTGCTGGCAAACACAAGATCATGCGTCTTGAGGAACAACTCCGCCGCCTTAGGAGAAGACACAACAATGCTTGGGACGAAGCCTAACCTCATGTGCATGATCGGACCATATTTTTTGGCTAGGCCATGTAGAGCTTGGTGAGGGTACTTTCCCAACAAGTGAAGGCAGCCGATAATTGGCAACCCTTTTGGACCAGGAGGTAGTTTCTTAACCTTTCTATTGCTCTTTCCAGCCCATGCTTGAAAGATCAAAGCTAGTCCTATCAACGACAGAGCAATTGTAACCAAAGCCATGAAATGGTATAGCTAACTTGGTCCTGCATAAAGATTTATGTAAGTGATGTACTTACTTTGAAATCACTAATTCACAATCTAATCTCTAATTCCTTCTAATTGAACAAGCTGAAAAACATGTTTGAATATAACAGGCCGACTTTATTGAAACGGACGAGAGTTTTCAGTCCAAAAATGTGAGCCATTAGGTCCCATTCAACAAAATATTCAACTTGCTTCGTGAGTATCTCTCTGCAGAAAAGTCATGTGGTCACCTTTCTCAGTAGATATTCTAGTTGTTGGTCCCTCGCCTATATTGTAACTTCTCAGTGTCTTAAATTGCTATCATACACACTATCTCTCTGCAGAAAAGTCATGTGGTCACCTTCTCAGTAGATATTCTTGTTGTTGGTCCCTCGCCTATATTGTAACTTCACAGTGTCTTAAATTGCTATCAAACACACTTACGAGAGTTCCCAGTCCAAAAATGTGAGCTATTAGGTTCCATTCAACAAAATATTCAACTTGCTTCATGAGTATCTCTCTGTAGAAAAGTCGTGTGGTTATCTTTCTCAGTAGATATTCTAGTGGTTGGTCCCTCGCCTATATTGTAACTTCTCAGTGTCTTAAGTTGCTATCTTAAGGAATCCTTGTCAAAAAGTTAGAGCGTTTTTTTTACTACTATGCGGATATTATTAGATGATGTACACTTGAACAACTTATGGTTTACATATCTAAAAAGTATCAAAAGGATTTCATTAGAAATATCAAATCAAGTGTGATT
>JAOTJB010316016.1:0-15140 GCA_027123815.1 Erythroxylum minutifolium | reverse complement strand
TTAATTATATTGTAATTAATTAATTATATTTTAATTAATTATGATGCAATTAATTAATTAATAATAATATTTTAATTAATTATATTGTAATAAATTATATTTTAATTAATTAATTGTATTTAATTAATTAGTATTAAAAATATTTTTAAAGAAAGAACTGCTAATTTATTCATAATGGGCCACTTTACAAAACAATGATACTCATTCCTCTAGATTATGAAAGGAATGTGGTATTACTTGAAAATGGGTAATCAAAATAATAACTTTATAATCATACTCCCTTACCAAATTCAATCTTTCATTCCATACCCATTCCCCTTTTTCAATCTTGCCTTAGTTTTGTTACATTTTGAATTATTACAAATTGTTTTGGCCTTAGATTTTAGGATTAGATTATCCCTCCTCGTGGGATCGACACCTTAGGTAATATGCAAATGATGCGTATGCTAGCAGATTATTGAGATTTTGAATTATAATTTATACACATTGGAAAACCACGATCAAGGGTTGTTACTAGTAATAAATTGATCATTTTTATTTAATTTTTTGCTTGTTTCTTTTCAAATTGCTTTTTAGTGGTTTATGCAAGGGCATAGGTCCTTAGGAAACAAACTTGTTCCTTACATCAATAACATTCACAGTCAACTAGGTTTAGAGGAAATAAATTGAGAAGTAGTGGAAGAGGACTTGAACTTAGAATTGGAAGAAGAACAATTTGAAGAAAAAATAGAAGGAGTAGCCATGGTTGAGGAAGTAGCAAAACCTATGAAGGAATATGCTCGATCGATCATCGAGACAACCACGCTTTGGAAACAATAGAGTAATGCAACGAGAAACTATAAGCTGAAGAGTACTCACTATAACATATTGCCATCTTTCCATACATTTCCATTACAGGGGTTGTCAAAAGTTGAGCTAAAGATGAGGTGCTTCCCTTACACCTTAAAGGACAAGGAAAAAAGATGGTTGATGACATTATCATAGAATTCTTTGACAATGTGGACAAAGGTCTATAATAAGTTCATGAGCAAGTTCTACTCACACCAAAAAACTAAGGAGCTTTATGGAAACATTGCAACATTTACTCAAATGAATAAATGTTAAAAATGGCAGCCACCACTAACACTTTGATAGATGTTATAAATGGAAAATTAACCATGACTATTTTAGGACAAACTGTGGAGTTTTCAATTTTTAATACTTCCCCTATCCCACTACTATTGTATGCAAAAACTACTCCGTTATTGATTGTATTGACCTTGCTATTAGATATTTTTTCTTACAGGAAAGTGATAAGTGCAAATTGCATCGTGTTTTAGGGCATAATTTAATACGTGTTTAGCCGATAATCATTTAGTATATCTCTAGGATAGAATTGTGTTAGTTTGTTAATTATTTATGTTTTAAGTGTTTTAAAGGTTAGTACAAGTTTTTGAGCTTAAATATTATGTTTTTGAGGTACCGTGATGTGTTTGCTAGTGTTTCAAGGTCAACATCAAAGAACGGAGGAATTTTGGAGACGTTCTTTAGTGCCCTACTCCTATTCAACATATGCCTGTAAATCCATCAGATGTTCGAGCACATACTTGATGGAAGTGATGCGCTAGCTATATCACTTTCACTCATCTCATGGCATCATAATTTAAAGCATAAATATCACAATGTCTAAAACCTAAATTTTCTCATTTCATTTCATAAAGTAGAACATACATTGTAACATCACAAAACACTTTGTTCACAAGCTTCATATTTCTCATTCAGCATAATTCAACAATACATTGCAATCATTCAAAACCTATCTGTTAAATGTATATGTAATGCTCATGAGACTCACATTCATTTTTTACGTTGTTGTGACCAAGTGCCTTTTTTACTGTTTCGTATCTATTGTGGATACTGGTCTTATTAATAATTGCCCCTTATCCATTGTGGATATAGGGCTCATTATACATAGTGAGACAGAGGCTCTGACCACATTTAAGCTTTAAGCTCTTTTACACTAGCGACTCCGGTCACAACTGCCTTTATGTTATCAAGCATTTATATAATGAAATGCATCACATGTATTAGATCAATCTCTAGTGCTCAATAATTCACATTCATATACACATTCACATTTTTCATTGGACTTTGGCTCGACATCAACAATTAAGTTGAGTGTCACTTATTCAGTCAAATTCACATTTAATGAGCATTTCCAATATAGCATTCATGCATCAAATGCCTTGGACATTCAATGTCTGGAATCAACACACTCACATTCATATAATAATTTAATACAGAATATAAAACAAACAATTAATCATATGAGACCATCTAGGTTACTCACAGTTTGCTCTAGATAGCTTATTGCCTCGATGTCTCGGCAGTGTCTGGATGTGGTCGCTCTAATTGCTCTTCTATATTATGCAAACTAATTGCTCTTCTATATTACACAAACAGACACATTTACACATTACTAATTTACACATTCATATAATACTCAATCATATAAATATGTATATGTGTTATGTATAATGCATGCTCAATGACAATCCCAGGTATATTTCCTTAATTCATATTTGAAGATCATTCATAATTAAAAGCTCATTTATGTCTAAATTGAACTAAGGTTAACACCTCAATAATTTGAAATTATTCTAAATTCATCATTCAATCAATTACTAAGGTTATGCTAACATCTCTAATATCACAAAACACTCAATTTATCATTAATTTTTACTAATACATAACATTCAACTTCTTTGGATCACATTAGCCTTCAAAGGTTTACTTCCATTCCCATGACATCTCAAAATTTTTGATTTGAACACTTGATACATAACAATTCATTCTTAACTTCTATCCTCAATCCTCACCCTAAACATAATGCCGATTTTATCACTTATTCAAGCATCATTTTAGGCTTAATTTAGGTTTCATTCAAGCCTAAATGCATCACATGAAAGTACCTAACCAATTGCTATTTCAACCCACACATAAAAGAAGCATGTTTGGTGTTTAACCAATTCCCACGATCATAGACAACTTCCCATGATTGTGGGATTTGTTGGTAGAGAGTTTCTGCCTTTATTAGTCATTCTCAAGATTGTCGGCTATTCCCAAGTATTCCCACGATTGTGGGATGCTTCCATCCGAAACATCCCAGCAATTTTCTCAAAATTTTTGGTTCTTTCAACTGTTCCAAGATACATCCAACACCTCATATGCTTAGTCTAACATTTATAGTTTAATTCAACATCATTCCCCCTTCATTCATAACTACATTTCAGTTCAATATCATCTACACACAAATCAAAATCGATGATTGATCATAAACACCAAAAACATAACATTTTCATATACATTTTCATCATTAATTTTCTGCATATGTTCAACTTCATTTTTCACCTTCATTTTATCCCTAACTATCACCTTGATTCATATAATTTCAAGACACCATAGTACTCCTTTTTATTAGCTCTAAACTCATGTTAGTTCATCTCCAAAACAATAAAAGAGACACATGTAACATACCAAGAAAATAGAACATAAACATCCAATAAGAAGTCAGAATTTCTGCACTTCTTTCTACATCATTTTAATGATCTTTTTATCTCAGAATCTTCTCTACAACAACTTATGAAAGGTAAATAATCTTATATGAAAAAAAAAGATTTTTATATGCTCATTTCATCATTAACAATTCATATATATATACCTCATCATTTCATGAACATTTAATGTCTAACTATCATCAAAACTTGTTTCATTTAACAAAACATGAAGTGTAATGCTTTATACTTACTTATTTAGATTCAATGTCTTCAAATCACTCTTAACCCTAGTTTCTCATCACCATACAATCATCATCTTTACAAAGATGGTAAGGTTAGGTCTTTAGTGACAAATATGAAGAAGATAAGAAAATGGGAGTAGCAAATGAAAGGTGAGAACAAGGTTCACATTGATGAAGGCAAAAAGAGAGGATCGTGGATGAAGAAGATTGAAGAAGATGAAGGGAGATTTACGAAGAGAAGATAGCAAATAATAAGGTGAAAGACAAATAAAGGTAAGATGGTCTTTCAATTAGGAAAACATAGTGAGTTAAGGCATGGTTTGGTAAGTGACACTTGTCACTTGCCACATGTCTAATCTCTATAGGTTTCAGTTGGTTCTCTTATTTAACTAGTCCATTTAACTCCAATTTCTACTCCAATTGTCTCCCAATTTTCAATACAGATTATCAACAAATCCTAATATCATTTTCTAATTATATTCATTGACATCCATCACTTATTTCTACTATTATTTGTCAATTGTCCTACGACTTAGCATTTTTCCTAGTTCAAAAAATATTCATAATTTCAAAATTTTACTAGATTTCACCAAAAATCCTAAATCAATAATTATTATCAGTAAATAAATTTTTCAAGACATATAAACCACAATTCATATCTAAATCACATTTATAAATCAATTATACCCAAAAATGTCAATGAATGCATGTACAATCATTTTAATGTGTAAAAATCAAATTCACACGTATGAGTGCAATATTATGCATGAGCATAAATGCATTTTCCTAATTTATCATTTCTATTTCTCTTATGTACAGTATTCTAGGGTTTTAACCCTTAACATTGGATAACGGGATGTTACACTCGTGGCCTACATTAGGTAGACACGCAGACGCTCACGAACTTTATATTTCAAGGGATTTTTTAAACCTTTCGAACCCCAAAAAAATAATAGGGTTACCTAAAACATAAAAGAGTATAAAAAGAGCATAAAAAGGTAGAGGAAAGGGAGCTTCTAGTAGCCACTGTTGAAACCCCAAAAGGAGAATACTGAGAGAGAGAAGCAAGAAGAAGGAAGAGGAAGACAAAGCTAACTCGACGTGCTTCGCAGATCAGGAAGTTTTTCAATGTCACTACATTCCATCGTCTATTCTAAGTTATATTTCCTTTTCGTTTCAATTTTACTTGTGTATAGAATTGAGATGGATAGTATGACAATTGGATTTGGAATATTGATGATGTTCTAAACTCTCCTTCAAGATTTTATTTTGATTTAATGATAATTTAGTTAATTGTGTTATTTGGATGAATGTCGTGATTTGATTGCATTCTTGCATAATTCAGTAGTAAACTGAGAGGGTGAAATGAATAAAAAATGATTAAATAAAATTAATGAGAGTTAGGTGATTTAATAGAAATCGTGACAAATCATATTGGTAATTGTACGGAGAGAGATCTTGTGTGATATTCTAATAGTTTATTAGAGTGCTTCAAATCAAATTAGGGTTTTAAATAATTTATGAATTGAGAGATTGCAAATTTCATAATTCGCCCTACGACAGTTTAGAACCAACACTTCATTGACACGTAATCGACTAAGTTGGCATTAATGATAAGTAAAATCCCCTTTCTCATAACTTGGTAAACTCTTTGGTTTATTTCCATCTCAATTATTAATTCCTTTGTGTTTAATTTATGATTTAAGTGGTTGAATTCAATTCTCCTGGTTACTTTCTGTTGCATTATTTATTTTAAGATTCATATATTGTTGGCCTTAGATTTTAGGAATAGATTAGTCTCCTTCCTTTTGGGATCGACACCTCTTATACTACAATCGCGACTCGTGCGCCAGCAGTATTTAAGGCCTTATAAATTTTAAAGGTCAAACGACAACATCAAGTTTTTTGTGCCGTTGTCAGAGAGGGTAAAGATTAATTTAGTTCTCTTAGTTTAAAGCATTTTGTTAGTTTTAAGTTTTTATGTTCTTCCCATTCTTTCTGTATGTGTTCGTGCTCTTGCATGAACAAAAGAGTTACAAGGAGTTCAGGTCACATAGTTGAAACTGCAAAACTTTACATCACTCATCTATAACGTTCAATTAGAAGAGCTCAACATAAAGAAGAAGAAGAAACTGTAAAAGAAACAATGGCCGAGGAGTTTCAACAAGAGTTGGATCAAGGAGTGAACTAAAGGCATTAATCGAGGACCTTATAGATTTCATGAGACCGGGCTTCAATGCAGCAATTTAAGGTGTAGCTAGGCCACCTATGCAAGCAGTTTCTTTTGAAATAAAACATGCACTTCTAAATATGCTTCAACAAATTGTGCAATTTTAAAGATTAATGAATGAAGACCCAAACTCTCCTATTATCAATTTCCTTGAAATCTGTGATACCTTCCATTATCATCAGATTTTAGAGGACATTGTAAGAATTAGACTCTTTCCTTTTACCTTAAGAGATAAATCAAAAGTTTGGTACCATTCTCTCAACTCAAATAATGTCACCAATGGGACTGATTAGTTCGTGCCTTCTTAGATAAGTACTTTCCCCTTACCAACAATATAAAGATTATCAAGGAGATCACAAACTTTCAGCAAGATGATAGGAAATCGATTTATAAAGCATGGGACTGATACCAAGACTTGCAATGAAAATGTCCACATCATAACTACCCAAAGAATTTCTATTACAAATGTTCTATAACGGATTAACCCCATATATGAGAGGCACAATTGATGCAGCTTTAGGAGGATCACTTATATGGAAGACGATAGATGAAGTAGAAGAGATGTTAGAAGAAATGGCAAGTAATAGCTCTTTATGGACAAATGAGACGAGTTGATAACCCATAAATCTCCGTGAGCAAAAAGGAGTTAAAACTGTCGATTAAATGACATAAATTCAGGCTAAAATTGATAACTTAACTTGACAACTAAACAACATGAAGGCTTCATCCTCAAATACGATAAAAGTTGTTTAGTTGAAGTGTGAGCTCTGTGAGCAAATGGTTCATGATACAGTCAATTGCTTCTTAATGAATGATAATGGATTAGAGTAAGTAAACTATATAGTAACTCAACATGGTCGAGGAGCGGAAAACAATCCCTACTTAACACATACATCCTTGAGTGGAAAAATCATCCAAACTTCCCTTGGTTAAACAACACTGGAGGACAGTTCAGACTGCAAGGACCACAAGGTTTCCAACAAGCCAAACCGAGTTTGATGGAACCCAAACTAGACAAAAATTTTAGATAAAATTGGAGGAATAGAGGAAGCACATAAGAGGCTGTAAGGCAAGTTTGAGCTAGTTATAAGGAATCACGCCTCCTCGATACATAACTTAGAAGTCCAAGTAGCTCAATTGGTAGAAGCAATGGCGACTCGAAATGTAAGAACCCTTCTAAGTAACACCGAGTCTAATATGAAAGAACAAATCACGGTCGTTACATAAGCAACTAAGGAGGAATCGCACCAAACTGAAGACAATGAATGGAAGGACAAGAATAAGGTTAATAAGAATTTTTTCGAAGTGAACCTGACCAGTAACTAGACTACAACTATAACAGTGGTAAGTCTAGGTCGATCCCACAGATAGTATGTGTAAAGTTGTTGAATAAAATTAATCGATGTTTAAGTTGGGGGTTTTACGTTTTTCAAATAAAAAATAAAACTAGACTAATAAAAATAAATTAAAGAAAAAATGAAAAAATTGACAAAAGTGGGGAATTCGATAGGGACCCAATTCTTTGATTCATCTCGGCCTATACCCTAATCAAACACATTTCATGGATTAACCTCTCTTAGCAACTATTAATTGTGGGTTAATAATAAACCCAAATTTTCCCTTAGGTTTGTTTAATTAAGATATGATCCTTAATTAAACCTAACCACCGGATAACCTAGGATACGATCTTTGGATTTAATTAGGCAGTAACATTAGGAATTATGAAAACTGATTAATCAAGGCAACAACCACATACCATGTGTCATTTAACCTAGCTTGTAGTATCCTTAATGATTATGAATTATTAGTCACTACACATGAATTTCAATATAACAATTACAGGTTATATCAAAATTCTAGCAATGGGTTTATAATTAAATGATTCAATGAAGGTATTAAAATCATCTTTTCAAAACAATCAATAGGTTCATACACTAATAACCAAACAATAATGAAAATTTGACTAATCACTCACAACCTAAATCCATATGCCTAGGATAACACAATCAATTTGATACCTTCGAATCGGTGTCAGGAAGTTTAGTCCTCCATGGGTCTCTCCTGAAAAAATGCTTTAGCCCCCATTAATATCCCAAACGAAGACCCCTAGTTACTCTCTTCACTGTGCCTCCCTTAGTTTCTACCGCAAGCTCTGTCTCACACTAACTTCCTATTCACTGATTTAACAAATAAAATTTGTGTGGCCACTCTCCTGTTCATGTTTCTTTTTAGACCTAAGCTATTACTATGTGTTTTAAGTAAAATGCATGTGTTAAACACACAACATCTGCATTAAACATAGACATTGTCTGCATTTAATGCACAACACTTGCTTTAAACACAGACAGTGCAAGCCTCTGTGTTAAATGCAAAAATTGTCTGCATTAAACACAGGCATCCCAGTCTGTTGCACTACCGTTTCTGCCTTAGCGTCCTTGTGTGCTGCTAAGTCGTTTTACTCCACCTGCTACTATGTTGTTTTTGGTCTCTTCCATCTGCCCACATGCTGCCGTATTGTTGTAGCTTCCTTTGGCCTTTTGTTCTTGTTTTCTTCTTTACTGTGTTGCCATTAATTCACATAAATTGCATGTATTCTATCACAGTTTGCCGTGAGCAACTTGGAATTTTTTTTGTTTGTGTTTTCTTTTTTTCCTTCATTTTGTCTTTTAATTTTCCTCTTCTTGCTACATAAGGACAAGTGAAAATTAATCTTTAAACAATGGCCAAAATATAGAGCTTTGACTCACATTAACTTCTTTGTTTTCGAATTGTACCTAAAATCACATATGAGTCAAAGTGAGTACCTTAAACAATTTAATGTCAATAATCATTATTTGTTATAGAATCATTTTATAATCAATTAAGCACCTATCAATTTCTCCACACTTAGCTTTTGACCGTCCTCAGGTAAAATATTAAAATTAAGCTCAAAGACCTTACTCAATTTCCATATGTGCCAAGAATACATAATCACAAGAAAGATAAATGACTTCAAAAATTATAGTAAGAAGTCAATATTCCAAGCTTTTGCTCATGATTAATCAACATTCATCATCTTTTAAAATTGAACAATCTAATGGTAGACTCGAAAAATGTGTTTAACTAAAATACATGCACAGTTACGCTTTACACCAATCATGATCATGACAATCCATAACATTTCATATCATTTCATTTCTCCACCACTAATGTTCACATGGAAAATCATGGATCAAAGGAATTTTCAAGGTTGTAATATGGGCAAAGGTAAGGTGAGATATATTTAGGTCAAGTAGTACAAAATCCATTAAGTTAGTGAAACAAAGCAACACTCATCAAAAATTGGGTACCGTCAGTTATGACAAATGCAATATTTATGTTTCACAACCCCATTTAAATCCCACATACAAACCATATGAAACATATACCAATCTAAAGGAATCAATTATATAATTTATTCCAACAATACATTAAAACCATAAGAATAAACCTTCCAAGACAACATCTAACTTATATTCAACATACTTAAATAACACATTAATTACAACTCTCGGAAGATGCATTAATCATAAATAACTTTGCAAACTCATATGCACTTCCTACTTGACAAATTTATTTTTTTTTAAAATTTCATTCTTTTTCTTTTTGTTTCTTTCTTTCATTTTCATTTTATTTTTTTGAGCTTTCCTCTTTCTTTCTTTCTTTTCCTTTCTTTTTTTTACGTTAAAAGAAACTGCATTAACATGGTAATTTCAATGATAAGACATAATAAAACATCCCAACATTAACCAACCCATACATATGTACACCCCCACACTTACACTTTTGTAAATCGACAAACTCACCAATCACAAATGCCCTATTAGCTTTATGACTTGGGTAAGACATTTGGTTATGTTTAAAAGCATAAAATGTGGTTTATACAAAAAAAAGGTATATACCTCAAAGGGGGCTTATCAAAAAGGAAAATCATATAATGGGTAGGTTATTTGGCTAATGTAGTTCGGAAAAGCAAAGAATGCCTAATCATATCTATGTTAATGCATGTGATAAAAATGTGGACTTGAATAGAAATTCAAGGCAAAATTAGGATGTACATGTCATGAAGGTCACACATTATCAAAAGACAATGAGACTAATATGAATGTGTTAGTCTAATAAGGCTCAAAATCTCACCAGCTTTGTCTACCACTAGTCACTACTCTTCTAAAGATAATGCATATCTACCAATCACAAAAGTAAAAATACATGTTAAAGTTGCTATAAAATTCTCTAATCAATTCAAACTTTAATCATGACTATATAATCTCAGAAGCAACAGAACACTAGAAAATATTTGTTTGTTTGTTTTATTCTTTCTCTCATTTTGATTGGAAACTTAAAATAAGTGAAATAAACAAATTCAAAAACACATATGCATATAAAAAGTAATACGGAAATGTAAAGGAAAAGAAATTTACTTCCCTTGGGTTGCCTCTTAAGAAGTGCCTTTGCTTAGGGTCGCTAGCTCTACTCTATGTTTCCTCCTCACGTGACAAAATTGTGATCTTCAGGTGTCACATGCTGCTCCTCCACTTGAGGTTCTTTGGGATAGGGTCTCAGTTGATGGTCTGTCATATTCAACATCTTCCTTATCCTCTGACTTTTAATCTTGAGTGAGTACATGCACTCTAAAAAGATCTAAAACGTCTCTTCACCTTTTTCTTCCTCATTTAATTCCTCCAATCTACTATGTAAAGGTGAAGAGTTATTCTTAAAAATAATCATGAACTCAGTACTTATCTTCGAGCTAAAAGATATGTCTTTTTCTACTTCGAGCTTCTCTTTTGCTTCTTGTACACAAGCAACTCCTTGAGTAATGCTCTCAAAATTCTCAAACTCCTCATCACTCTATAAGACTTCTGTACTAACGTCCATTAGGTATACCTTTGGTTGATATAGCTGCTCCTCTTCTATTTGTGATTCTATGTAGTCGATCGTCGCTGCCATCTCACCCATTTGGCTTGTCATGTTCTAGTTTCTAGAGGTTATATGCCTCATTTCCTGCTGGAACTGTTGTAGGCTCTGTTAAAATTAGAGATTGTTAGTAATCAAAACATTCATCAATTCTTCCAGAGATGTACCTGAGTTTTGACAAGAAGCTTCTGGTCCATACGGGAATTTTTACGTGTGCTGCAAACTATTATGGAAATAATTTTGATGATTATTTCATCCATAACAAAAGTTAGGTTGATTAATCCAAACATGGTTATAAGGTTGATAACATGAGTTATAAAAGAAATTACTTTCGTCCATGAACTTTTTAAATTTTTTTCTTAAACACGAAACAGAAAAATGAAAGGATCATCAAAATAACTAAAAAGAAATCAATTACAAACAAATATATACAAAACACTAATTAAAATCGCAAATAAAAACTAAAACACCGCACTTCCTAACAACGACGCCAAAAATTGACAACGTGTGGTAACACTAATCAAAATAAAATAACTAGACTACTACTATAGCATTGGTGAGTCTAGGTCAAGCCCATAGAGAGTGCGTGTAAAGTTATTGAAATGAAATTAGTCAGTGTTTAGGTTGGGGGGTTTGGATTTAGAAAATAAAATGAAACTAGACTAATAAAAACAAATTAAAGAAAACATGCAAAACATGATAAAAATGGGGAATTCGACAGGGACCTGGTTCTTTAGTTCAATCTCGGCCTACACCCTAATTAAGCATATTTCATGGATTTGTTGTTTTCTAACCTCTCCTAGCGACTATTAATCGTGGGTTAATAATTAACCCGAGTTTTCCCTTATGTTTTGTTTAATCAAGATACAATCGTTAATTAAACCTAACCACTGAATGACCTAGGATATGATCTCTAGATTTAATTATGCAGTAGCATTACGAATTAGGAAAACTGATTAATCAAGGCAATAACCACATATGATGCGTCAGTTAACCTAGGTCATGTTCTCCCTAATGATTACGAATCATTAGTCGCTACATATGAATTTCAAAATAACAATTACGGAATATATCGAAAATCTAGTAATGGGTTTGTAAATAAATGATTCAATGAATGCATTAAAATCATTTTTTCACAATCCCCAATGGGTTCACAAATAAATAACCGAACACTAACGAAAATCCTATTATCCATACACAAAATGTAAACCAATTAACCTAGGATAACATAATCAATTTCTAATAGGAAAAAGAAGCATAAAAAATGGTAAAATATACTTATCCCGAGTCGTCGGCATCGATATCACCTCCAAAATGGTGTTGGGATGTTACCTTTCTATAGGTCTCTCTTAGAAAAATGTTTCATCCCCATTGAATATTGTCCCAACCGAAAACCACCCTAGTAGCACCTCCCTTTGTTTCTGCCTCAAGCTCTCTATTCTATTTCCCTACTATTCTCTCCTCACTGTGCTATTGATGTGACAAATAATGTTGCTGGTCCACTGCTCCTGTTTAACCCTTTAAAGACCTTGCAAACATCTACATTTAACGTAGATGTCATCTGCGTGAAACACAAACTATGTTTTGCTTACGCTTCCTAGCTGCTGCATCGTTGTTTCATGCTGTTGCATTTCATGCTCCACTGTATCGTCATTTCTGCTTCCCTTCATGCTGCTGTATTTTCTTCATGGACTGCTACTATTTTACTGTCCATTAAATTCATGTTTTTGCATGACATAAACATGCACGTTGCATGCTTTCTATGATTCTTCTTCATTTTGTTCCATTTTTCTTGTCTTCCTCTTGTCTTCTGATTTTCTTCTTCTTGCTCCATGAAGACAAGTAAATATTAATCTTTGAAAAATGACCAAAATATCATACTTTTAACTCACTTTAACTTCTTTTATTTTGAATTGTGCCTAAAATCACATAAGAGTCAAAGTGAGTATCTTAAGTAATTTCATGTCCTTAATCGCTAAGTGTTATGAAATAATTAAATAATTAATTAAGCACCTATCACTTGTCCTTAAGGTCAAAGTTTGGAAAATCTTTCTGAAAATCATTTAGGTTCTCGCACAAGACTTCTTCTAGAGATTGAGTTTCCCAATAAACAAGAATTTAAGGAATGAACTGGCCATATTTCCAGACCTTACTGAAGCCAAGGATCTGTCTTGGTCAAATTAACAGTTGAACCTTCTCTGATAACTTTGGCAAGGTGGTAGGCTGGTTGGGAGGACCTCTATTACACTTCCTTAGGAGAGACACATGCAGTACATTGTGTATTTTAGCTTTGAAAAGTACATTGTGTATTTTAGCTTTAACAAGAAGGTCAATATGGTAAGCCATAGCTCCAATCTTCTCAAGAATGTGAAATGGACCTTAGAACCATTTGGCCAATTTTTGAGTAGCCCACTTGGCCACCAATGTCTGCATGTAAGGTTGCAACTTGATAAAAGCCCAGTCACCAACTTGGAATTGATGTTCACTTCGGTGCACGTTGGCTTGGTTCTGCATTCTAAGTTGAGCTCGCTATAGATGGGATTGTAAATTCACTAAAATTTGGCTTCGATCGCTCAACAAGTCACCAATTGCAGCTACATTGGAGTAATCTTTGGTGTAATCAAGTATGGAAGGAGGAGCTTGATCGTACAACACTTCAAACAAAGACCTATTGATGGAAGAATGCTTAGCAATATTGTAGCCATACTCAGCCCAAGGAAGGAGCTATACCCACACTTTGGGTTTGTCAGAGATGAAGCAACGAAGGTAATCTTCCAAGCCCCTAAACTGGGGGTGGTAAGCACTACTGGTGATCAAGGTGGAGCTCTACAGCTTGAATAATTCCTACCAAAAAGTGCTCATAAATAAAGGGTCTTGATCCGATACAATGTCTGATGGAAATCTATGCAATTGAGCAATTTCCTGGACAAACACCTCTGCAAGTTTAAGGGTAGTGATGTGAGTTCCTAAGGCACAAAAATGAGAATATTTTGTAAGTACGTCAACCATTACCAAAATGGAGCTCTTTCCATCTGAGAGTGGCAGACGGGTGATCAAGTCTATAGAGATCGAGTCCCAAACCTTATCTGGTATAGGGGTGGTTGTAGTAGTCCTTAAGGTGTTGTGTTAAAGGCCTTGGTTTGTTGGCAAACGATGCATTTCGCCACAAATTCCTTAATATCTTGATGCATTCCTAGATAGTAAAAAGTGGAAGAAATACTAGCCATAGTTTGTTGACTCCCAACATGCTCTCCAACTAGTGTGCTATGGTACTCATACAAAATGAGTGATTTGAGTGTTGATTTTACTAGAACCAGGACCCTTCCTCTCACCAAAATTGGCCCCTCTCTAGCTGAATGCTCAGGATGGCTGGATGGTTCCTCCTTAATCTCTTTAAGTAGTTGAGTGGCTGGTTGATGTTCAGCTAGAAAAGTACAAAGGGCCTGAACCAGTGCCACCACAGGTTTTGAATGAGCAAAGTGTGCATTCAGTTGTCCCTTTGCCATATGTTTAAGAGCATCGGCAGGGGTGTTCTCTTTACCTAGCTTATATTAAATCTCGAAGTCATAACATAGGAGTTTGGATAGCCAATTTTGTTGCTTGGGTGTCTAAATTGTTTGAGTAAGGAGATTTCGGAGGCTTTGATGATCAGTTTGAATAATAAACCTATTGCCCAATAATTAATGTCGCCATTTCCAAACTGCTACAACAATAGCATATATTTCCCTTTCATATATGGGTGCTTTCTGCATCTTTAAACTGAGTTGCTAGCTGTGGTAAGCTATTGGTCGTCCATTTTGACAAAGGATAGCACCAATGCCTGAGCCAGGTGCATCAGTTTGCAAATGAATGGTTCAGCAAAATTGGGCATTTGTAACACTAGGGTAGTCGATAATGCTTGTTTCAGCTGGCAAAAAGCATGCTCAGCTTCCAAATTCCATATGAAAGAATCCTTCCTGAGTAAACGTGTTAGCAAAGAGGTAATCGAGGCAAAACTTGGCACAATTTGTCTATAATACCCTGCTAATCCCAAGAAACCCCTCAAAACCTTGATAGTTGTAGGCACGAGCCACTTCTGAATAGCCTTTATTTTTTCAGGGCCAGCTGCTATTCCTCGTTCCGAAATAATATGTCCAAGATACACAAGAGAAGATTTTCCAAACTCACATTTTATCATTTTTAAGTGCAAAGAGTGCT
>JAOTJB010316008.1:0-15140 GCA_027123815.1 Erythroxylum minutifolium | reverse complement strand
CAATTTCTCCATTTAATAACTTCAATCTTAAAAAAAATTCTATCCCTCAAAAACATCATGATTTATACCTAATCGCAGCAAAAATAAAATTAATCCCCAACATATAGTAAGAAGAAAAATCGGGGTCCAACAATGCTAATGGTATGCATATGAATAAATTGCACCTCATAATTTCTTAAATGACAAAAACTTATGTGACTCAATAGTCTAATACTCTAACCCTCAGTAATGTTTTGGAAACCAGCTATTACATTCACATTCAATAGCAGTTATAAGAAAGGATGATTTTAGAGTCATAAAATAATAATAAATCACTATAACACCATTTTAAAATATTGAGAGCATAATATAATCACCTAATAAGGATAAGGCAGCAACCTCTTCAAGTAACTACCATGTCAATTCATATAATGTAAAGGTTTAAGAGAATAAAGTATATGAGTTTCAAATTGAAATTAGTAGGACGACTCAGAAAAGTGGAAGGAGGAAAGGTTTTTAAGGTAAAAAATACTATTATGACAACTTTAGTGTAGAATGTTCATAGAATCAACAGCCCAAAAAAGCTCAAAACTTTGAAGGATTTTGTAAGGAGGATCAAGCCCCCAATTTTAGTTTTACTTGAAACTAAACTTAGTTATAAGAATATGAATAAAGTGAACATTTTTGGATCTTGTTGGAAGTTTCTCTCTAACCATTGGCATCACCATTATGGCATAATCATAATTGGTTACAATGAGAACCTTGTAAGAGTGGGAGAGAAGCTCTTTAATAAGTAGTTGATACATCTAAAAGTGCATTTCATTTCGGAGAAGGTTAAAATATACTCCTCTTTTATGTATGGATTTAATATAGTTTTTCAAAGAAGTGGTCTTTGGTCCAACTTAAGAGATATTAAGGGAACCTTCTCACATCTTTAGATCATAAGTGATTATTTCAATTCTACTCTTTATAGATTAAAGGCAGAGGGAAATGTAATATGAGGAATTATAATGGATATTTCAAGCTATGTGTAGATAAAATTTAGAGTAACTAATCTCTAACTAGAGATTACTCCTTTACATAAAGTAAGAAATAAATCACTTCCTAGTTCATAAAAAATAAGTTGGATAGAGCTTTAGGGAATAGAGAATGACTTTCTCAATTCAATAATAGCAAAGCCACCATTTTGGATCCCTTATTTACATATCACAACCAGATTCTAATTGATATTGTCTTTTAGAGGTCCTTCAAACATAATCCATTTAGGTTTAATAACTTCCTTATCAAAGTAGAGAGTTTTAATGAGGCAATTTTGGTAAGCTTTTCCACTTAGGTCTCTAGCACTAAACAATACATTTGTTTTCAAAAGCTCAAAGCTATCAAGTCAAAGTGAAAAAGGATAAAAGCCATAAATTTTCTTGACTCTCAAATAACTATTGATAGAGTTAAAGAAAGTATGGTAGCCACTCAATTTCTACTATCTCTTAATTCTAATGACACTAGGATCATTTAGAAGGAGAAGTTAGACTTAAAGAATTATCTAAAAGTTGTGCAAAATCATTCATCACTCATTCAACATAGGTCTTGAATTAACTGGATTAAAAAGGGGGATAGGAAAGCCAAGTTCTTTAATTCCCTAGTAGTTAAGAAGAACATAAATAAAATTTGTCTAATAATAGTATGGATGGGAGACCTCTTACATATTAGGATAGCATTTTGGATTAGGTATTCAAATTCTATAAGGGACTTCTTAGTTCAGACCATGGCTCTTCATCTTCTCTAGACACTCTCCAATCTATCAGCACTAATAAAATTCCATCTAAAGCTTCTAGGGAGCTAGTGAAGCCAATATTAAATAAGGAAATTAATGCAATCATCTTCCCTCTTAATGGAATGAAGGCCCCAAGGCTTGACAGGTTTAATGATTTTTTAATCATAAACCTAGTTTGTTACTAGTTCTATGGTTAGATAGGCAATTTATGAGTTCTTTAACAAAGGGGTGATCATAAAGGAATTTAACAAACTTTTTTCTGTTTAATTCATAAAATTACAAATCCCTCATGTCAGGTCTAAAGGTGAATCTTAACAAAAGTCCTTTTATCCTATGTTCATCTACTGAATTTCTACAAGATAGTATTTCCAATCTAACTGGAATGGAAAAGCCCTTCATTGCAATATCAAGGCCTCCCAATTACAACCAAAAGGTCAACATTTAATGAATGTCTTCCTTTGATTGTGAAAGTTTAAAAGAGAATTAGCAAGTGGACTAATAGGTTTCTATCTTTTGGGGGAAGAGTTTGGCTAATTAAAATTTTCATTTGCTCTATGAGTACTTATTAGAGCTCTCACTTTTCCCATTCTAGAAAATTAGTAAATTTCATTGAAAAAAATGACTAGAGACTTTCTTTAGGGTAAAACAGTTGGGAGTTCTGATCATCCTAAAGTCAAATGGGCGGAAGTGTAAAGCTAAAAATAAAGGAGGATTGAGAATCATATTTATTAAGTTTTCCAACAAAGTCTTATTACAAAAAAGAATTTGGAGAGTGGTCTAAGATAAAATTCCCTTTGGATGAAATGGTTACACAACTACTTCTTTAAAGAGGGCAGTCTATAAACCCTTTCTATATAACTAACATTCTCTTTGTTCTTAAACTAATTGTTAAAAATTTAGGAAGAGGTGTCGTATGAAGTAAACTATAAAATTTGAAATGGAAACTTAGGATTCTTATGACATGGCAATTAGATAAGATATAGTCCTCTAACTCAAATCCTAGAAGGAGTAACAGTTCTCTTAGGGATAATTGATAAGGCCAAGGTTGCTTCCCTAACTAACCACAATCATTGGGTACAATTTCCATAAGCACTATAGCATCTGACCCTCATATTCAGCTAACTATAACCTTCAAGATTGCTATTTATGGCTCAATTTGCCTCTTGATCAATTTACAAGCAAGACTTACAGAAAGAAGATTCATAGTAATGATCAAGAGGTCTCCTCATAGGGTAATCTAGAATAAGCTCCTAAGATATGATGTAGCTTTCCCACTTTAGCTATCAGTTAAGGATAAACTTACTACGATGGACAAATTGCAATATATGAGTCAAAATAGGAGTTTTATCCTATGAGAGGATGATAATGAATTGAGGGATCACTTATTGTTTGACTATTCTTTCTTCAACTCAATATCGTGTAAACTCAAATAGCATTACTTGTGGAATAAGAACTTTAACTTTAAATCTATTATAGGGGTTCTTAGTTGGCTAATTGTTTAACAAACCTCTAATATGCTCTAGAAAAAGCATGTGTTGGTCCTAGCTACAACTGCTCAGAAGTTATTAAAGGAGAGGAAAGGTTTCAAAATAAAGAACATTTTAAGCAAACAATCATGCAAGGCATAATACAGGGTATAAGTGAACAATTTATATGCTAGGAACTAATGTAATAATAGCATAATAGAATAGTTAAGTTGTGTTGATACCTTCAAGGTAGTAGATTCCACAACATGTGGAATATATTTAATATCGATGCGAACTTCATATATTTTTATGAGTTGAAAAAAGGCGAATGATGCTTTAGACTGAGGAATAATTAATCAAAGATAGAAATTATGTCACTCTTATCTGACAGTGATTTAATCTAAGAAGGGTAGTAATATAGTAGCCTAGAACCCTCTGGAAGAAAAATGGGATTTCTCTAATCTCTAATTTGGTAAAGTCTGGAGGCTTCGACTTTACACAAAAGAAGTATCTTATCCTTTTGTAAAATGACAGAGTTGAAAGGATCATCAAACGAGACGCAGCTTCATGTTGTTTGGTTTAGGGAGGTTTCATTCTTGAATTTTCAAACACATGTGCTTTGGTTTATTTGTTTTCAAAAACCTTATCTTATGTCTCTTTTAATTATTTTTAATTTTTTTAAAAACTTCCTTTTCATATTCACACAGGTGAAATTTTATACCCTTTGCTTAATATTATGAGGAGCTAGCTTAATCGTGAGATGGAAAGCATATTAATATGTTTATTAATATCTTTTACTGTTCTAAGATTCTAGACAACCTCCATATCAAAAATACCTCATTGATCATCAACGGCTTCTTGTGTATGTTTACTAAGGCCTTCAACAATCCTACAATGGTCTTCTCATTTATGACATTAAATGAAACATTCCTGGACAATGTCAATCGAATGACATATAACACTTGCTTGTACAGTTGATCCCACTCGACCTTCACTATGGAATCTAGCTTCTTCTTGCAAAGAGGGAGGTGTAGATTTTTTCAATACAAATATTCTTCAATCTACATCTTCCAAACCCAAAAGCCTTCCCATCAAAACTTTTTATTTTCACCTTCCCATCCTCCATTGCTGTAAATCTTATGATTTTCTAACCTCGCTCTAACACAAGTTAATAAGACATATAGTCACAAACACACAGAAATAATAAATTGCAAGAAAGAAAATTAAATAACATAATATTTGTACATGGTTCAATAATGTGCAAATATCCACAGTCACGTTAGGAATGTTATTCTCTCTTGTCTTATGGTGTAGAATGACATAATATTAGGGTCCTTATATACTAAAAACTTATAGTAGAATATAGAAACATAACCCTATCTAGACTAGGATATTAATTAACTTTCCATATATCATATTATTTCTTACTAGAAATAAAATATAACTCCATGAAATACAAGAAAACTAAATGGTCCTATCAGTCTCCACATCCTAATAAGGCATTGTAATTTTAGGGCTAAAAAGAGTTAATGAATTCCTCCAAGCCATAGGTGTAATAGAGTAAATGGAGTTTAGCTAGTAGCTTCCTAAAAATTATTACTTTTAGTTGGACTATTTTGTCTTTAACACAATTTTAATTTCTCGAAAAAAACTTAAGAATTATTATGTAAGAGATTGACGGATATATGAATTACATAGTTATCTTAATCATCCTGAGTATAATTCTTCAAAACAAAATATTATTTCTACAAAAGGAAAGACTGACATATTTATTACAGAAATATGAGGCAATGTTACTATACTATCAATGGATATAATAATACCAATTTAAAACATGTATATATAACTTATTCCTCCGAATACCTAAATCAAAAGACTCAATAATTTGTCAAAAACAACCAAACAAAATTATAGGAAGTTATGTTTGGTAAAATTCACTAAATGATGAAGAAATCTTCGGATAAAACAAGTACTCAACAATAAGTTATAGATTTATAAAATCAAGCTTGAAAAGGTCTGCAAAAGTTCAACTTTTTAAATTAAATTTCTTAAATCATCTTGTTTTTTTTCATAATAAGAAAAATCCGATTTCTCTAAATATAAGAGAAAGAAAGAGTATTTGTTTAACAAAAAGAATATTAAGCATAATTATCCTTAACAACGTTATATTCAATAAAAAATGCAATGCAATAAAATCCAAAAGATGTTATAACACTAGCATAATAAGTCCAAAATAAAAATTATTTGTAGATAGGCCGCGGACAATCATAAGAGTTAGAATTAGAGGAAATTTAGAGGCAAACAACTTTTTGTTAGCTTAATACGGTCTCTAACAAAAGTGTAGCCTAGAACATAAACTAATTCATAAAGTTATAGTGAGAGTCATAGACTCTAACAACAAGTATCACTTAGATTATGCCTTAATTTGCAATTATATTAGAGGATTCACATTTTCTAAAAACTATATTGTCCCAAATCGTGTCCTAAATCGCAAAGATACAAAAGAATCCATGATCTCAAGATATGGGCATGTCTAAGATCATGTCTAATAGCTAATTTATTTATGGTTGATACGATTTGGCCAATAGTCGTGTGCTAGATCATTCCCACTCAAACCTATTTTTTTATGTTTTGTATTTAAGATATGTTTATTTTTAATGGAAGATAGTTATTAATATTTTTGTTTTTTAAGATTCGTCATATCTTCTTTCTTTTGTTATTTATTGAACTTTAAAATTATCAAAGAATTCTTTATTTATAATGTTTAAGTATTTTACAAATTTAGTTCTTGAGTCTTTTATAAGCAACAGGAATTCCTTTATATATTTGTTTTACCTTTCTTGAGTTGATTTAAACTTATTCTTGGATTTTTTTTAAGGTTCATTCTTAAGTGGGTTTGCATTATATCATTTTCCAAATAAAAAAGGATATTTTGCAAAGAATTGCCTAAAGAATAACCAAGGTCCATCATTGAAGAACTTAAATTTATCTTTTTATTAGATGAAGACTATATTTTTAGGGTTTGCTAGCTATTAATAAAAATGACAGGTATTCTGATTCTAATTCAAACGTATCATCCACCAAAGATGTATATAAATATTATTCTATTCAATCTATTTCTTCTAAATTTTGCCATATCTAATCTTTATTCATAATAAAGAAAGACAACAACAAATTCAATTACTCTCAGTAATTCTTTTCCCACAAAATATTTAAAACTAATTCATTTGTTTACCTTCGCAAATACAAGCACTCATAAAACATTTCAGGCCCTATCATATAATAAATGGAAATGCCTTGACAATTAACCATTGAATTCTCTTTAGGATTCTAAATAGAAATCCCACAAATAATTGTTAATATCTAATGATATTAAAATATTCAATTCGAATTTGCAATCAATATTATGAAGAAATATTATCCTTGTTATACAGAATTAGCATTATCTTATCCAACATAACCCTTCATTTTAGCTTCAATTAATATGGCTAAAAATATTTATTTAAAATTTATATTTTCATTATTTCATTATATTAATTAAACCTAGTGTGTCATTGTAATGTATCTATGATTGTAATATATCAAGTTGTTTTTAAACTTGTTACTACATAATAAATATAATTAAATTAATGATTTGAATGATATATTAATTTTTAATAATACATGTTATTATAGGATAATTTTAAACCAAAATTTAATTTATGTTTACTTGTATAATAAAATCAGTATGTAATCTACATATCGGACATCATTTTTCCAATACAATAAATATTTACATTTGTCAAAGTTCCCTTTGCAAAAATAGAAAATAAAAAAAGTTAGTTTGGTTATTAGGTAATAAAATAATTAGTAATTCAATAGCTATATTACATTGGTGACAAGTTAGTTCCGTGAACAACCATACACTAGAATTTGATATATGGTATAGTAAATGTAACTCTATTTTTATATAAATATGTATAGAAAATGTCCTTTTTTAAAGATAATTATAGTATTAAACTTATATATTTAATAATTTTAAATATAGAACTAAAGCATTATATATATATATATATATAGACACACACACACACATATGCACACACATATATTCATATGTATTATATGTGAAAACAAATTCACAAATTTCAAAACATTCTTAATTCTTAAGATAGTTTAACTATTTCGAAATTTATGTGTATATATATAGTAGAATTATAGATATGGCATAATTTTTTTTTTTTACTATTCTAGTACAAGATTATAGACAAGTAGGCATATCGATTTGCAGCACTATAATGATGAGTAGAATATAAAGTAGATAAATTCAAAAAAATTGTAATTACTTATTCATATAATATTCAATAATAAAAAATTAAATTTATTTGTTTAGATATCTAATATGATTGCACATACAATGTTGTTGTTGCTGTATTGCATATAGTGTGTAAAAGGAATAAAGGATTTATTAACTAAATGAATCATACTTATAATTGTATATTCCCCATGTATATACATTATTACAAGTTAATCAAACTTTAACTTGCAAATATTAAAGTTTTATTATAATAATTAAGATACAATATAAAAATAAATTTTAACATTGCATTTTAAATATTAGTGAATATGACTTCAAATATATTTTAAATATTTATTTAGAATTATATAAAACAGTATATTCACAATTTTTTAACATATCATTAATTATATGTAAGCAATATTAAAATGGATATATCTGTTTTTAAGGAAATTTGACCGTCATGCTTGTAATGATTAAAAGCTCAAGATTAGGCGCTGTGAACTTATTGAAAACAAACCCTTTTCCTTTTTTAACATTTGTATTTATAAAGCTTGTCAAAACTCAACACACTGATCAAAGGCTGGAAATAGGGAAACTCTATCGGCAGCAGCAGTTCAAGTAATATCTTCACCGGCTGCGTACGGCAAAGAAAACTCACATATGGAGCCCCCACCAGAAGAAACCCTAGATATTTAATCTAATGGGAAAGATACTCTTTCAAGGGCTATGTGTCAATTAGCGCCAATCTTCGCTCAAAAACGACCCCTAAAACAACAAATGTTGAGAAACAGAAATATTCAATGTGAATCGGCCTGTAAAAATTAGGAGGTGATGCAAATTGGAACAATGTTGTTGAGAATAATCACTAATGTCCCGCGTGCAAGAAAGAAGAAAAAGAAGATTAACTTATAATATTAGTGGGCTGCTCTACCTATTACTAATTAAGTTTAAGATAAAACCCATCTCAAATGTGATCTAACTTTCTTCTTCCTATAAGCCGTAAGCAAATTTAACAATGTATTACTCTTGCCATAAATAAATGGAAAGAACTAGAACGAACCTTCTTCGAAAGGAAGCCAATTCTTGGCTTCTTCTTTTCCTGCACCACACGTATTGGTTTCTTGCAGTATTCATTTTGATAATGTTAATCAACTTGCACTAAATGCAATGCGTCTATCAAACAACACTGAAACACCTTTATAAGTCACTACCATCAATCAGAAGATGAAACATGTTAGGCATTACAAGATGGGCAAAAGTTCTAGGACAGACCTGGAAAATAGTTTATCAGAGATGATGATAATATATTAGAAAGTGATCAAGGAGAAACTAAAACTTCTGCAGAACCAAGCAGCAAAGTTTTAACCGTTGAACCTTATCAATCTTCTATGTTTCCCATGACACACGAATAATACGGTTCACGCTTTCATGATAGGTTGATTAATTATAAGACTTGTAGCAAACAGCAAAAAGTACGATCTTCCTTCCTTCCTCCTATGCTTACATGAACTACTTAAGCATTGTACATATGCTTGATTTAATCAAAACTAATTCTACGTTTTACCGATTCCCACAGCTCCTCATATCAATAAGATGGAGGTGGACGAGGAGGAGGGCCCCAAAACACTTGTTGTGGCATTTGCCCACTAGGCAAAAAATTAGGAGGAACATTGTATACGAGCACTGGATTTGAACCATGCTGATCACCAATAGCCTGAGAAGATTGAGGCCCTGAATTATTACCACCACCACCGTCGGTAGAATTATTGTTGTTGTTGTCAGATCCAGAATTAGTCGCTTGCTGTTGTAATAGCACCCCTTCTTGTTCTTGATCCTCAAGTGGTAACCTCTCATATGATGCATTACTGAACGTCGCTGCTATGACCATCACCGGACCCGCAGCAACCAGTGCCCCTTGGACAGCTCCTCCAACAACTTGTCCTTGTCCTCCCGCCAAATAAATGGTCAGCGTCGTTGCTCCTGGAGGTGATGGAGCAGGAAGAAAGGAACCGGAGAGCGATAATATCTCGAATCTCCCATGAAGAGTGATTACTCCACCAGGTGCAGTAGGCTGTCTGAGAGTAACATTGGCCACTATACCACTTCCACTTAGGATTGAAACTCCACGTTGGCGACGATGAGAGAAATCGGCAATGCAGTCTGCAATGTCACTGCCAGAACTGATTTCAATGACATGGCTGCGGAGAGAATTAGGGCTTTCTTTGGTGATGACGACGGGGGGTTTTGGTTTGTTTTTGGACCCTGGAGGTCTACCTCTGGGCCTCCGGGACCTGCTGCCACTGCCAGTTTCGACGGTTTCTTGGTCGTTGTTATGTTCCTCGATTTCTTGGTGGTATTTGTCTCTAGTTTCGGTTTGATCTTCTTGGATCTGGTTTTGGTTCTGAGAGGGAGTGTTAGGGCTACCGCTGTTCGCGTTCGTGTTGGTTTCAATGAAATCCTGCTCCCTTCTGAAACCCATGGTGTTCATTCTCAGAGTGTTATCCTCTGGGTGAAGAGATGGAGAACAAGTCAGCGCACTAACACCTCTTATTGCAACATTTCCAGCCCACCAGCGATTTGCCATATTATTTGATTCATGAACCAAACAAGAAGTCTTTCTATTTTAATCTTTATTGTCCTTGTGTCTTGTTTGAATCTGAAACCTCAACAAGGGATGATAGCTCCTTATACTTTGCTTATATGAGAGGCCTCTGTATCTAGTGTTCAAACGCATACAAATACAAGCCCCACCCCAAGGACAATAACTAAAAGGATCGAGCGACCCCCTGCTCCGGCGGGATACCCATAATGCCTAAATCATACATTAGACATATGGGTTTTTCTTTTTTTTGTATGAGAATCACAACCCTAACCAACAACAACAAACAAAAACCTCCCTATTCCATACAGTCAGATCTAAGTACCCCAACAACAAAATACCCCTTGCCACGAGATCCAGCAGCAATTCACCTCCAAATCTACCCCGAGACCCAAATATATCTTTAGATTCTTAGCGAGACATGAAACTACTCCTCAGCCCTCCATTCACGGCAAGGCAGGAAGATTGCTTCAATAGAGAAAACATCGAAACTTACCTGCAACTGCAATATACCGAATACGCGGAGCTATATAATATGAATGTTAATGCAGCGCAAGCCGGAAGTGAAATTGTAAAACAGCTTCCACTTTTATTACTCGCTGTCCCTGTGACTGTGTGACTATCTCAGCTGTCCTCCGTAGAAAGTAGATTAGATATGGTCAGATTTAGTACGGCAAAATAAGAGTTTCTGTTTTTGGGTCCGAAGCCGGGGCTCCTCTAAATTTTAGTCGTGGGCGTTACCAGTTCTGAGAAGTGGGCGTACGATAGGATTCGTGTCGTATCACTTGCACCCATTACCGGTTTTTGCTTGTCTCCTCGATACAAGTGTTTTTTCGCCAGAATAATAAAAAGAATAATAAAGACCAATCACTCTCTAAGTATTACCGTAAAAGTTTGTAAGAGAAAACAACTACTTAGAAGTAAAACTTGAAACAAAAAAATTACAATTATATTTATATTACATGTACAAATTTAATACATGCATTAAATATAAGTGAAATTAAAAAAAGAGTAGAAATGAAAACTTAAAACTTCATTCAATTGAATATCTACTCAAATCACATTGACCTCAATTCTCATTTGTTATAAAATTTTCTTTATTAAGAGGAGTCTCATCTTTACTATCGTTCAAGTTCTTTGCACCAAATGACATGTTAATATTTTCTCATCCAAGATCATCTTCCAAGTCACTCTCATTTATCAAACTTAGTTCTTCAAAACTCAATCTACCAAAATATCGATATATTCAAGGTAAATTGGATCTATAAAACTACTTGTTTTATTAAGAGTCTAGTAAAAAAATAAAATTAAATTATTAAAAAATTACAAGAATTGTATTTAACATGATAATACTAATAATAACATAACTTTCCCGAAACTTTAGATTGTTTCAAATAAAGATCAAGTGTAATAGCCAGTTTCCAAAACTTACTTAGGGTTAGAATACTAGACTTTTGAGTCATATCATTTTAGAATTAATGAGGTGCATTTCATTCACATGCATAATATGAGCATATATACACACATGAATGTTGATTTGGAAAACATTGTAAAGATTGTATGTGTACTCAATTGACATATTTTGGGGTGTGAAAGGCTTAAAATGATTATGATATGATTGTAAAATGTTTATGTCTTGAATTTTAGTTTGATGAATTATAATTAGTAATTTAGAGTTAATGGTTACAATTAGAAAAATGTCAAGTAGTAAGATAAGTTGACACATGAAAAATTAGGATGACTAAGCCTATAAAATGAGTGACATTTGGCATAGAAAATTAAGTGACTAATGGCAGTAGTGATTGAGTGACAAATGGCCTAGGATATTGGTAACATTGGGCAGCCATATAAGAGGACATGTAGCTTATCTCCTTGGATGACATGTGTCCTTTTAAAACAAGGACACCTTGCACCAAAAGGCTTAAGCAAATGCAGAGTCACTCATCTTTCCTGAAGTTTCTACTGCATGCTTTCTTCACCTTTCCTCTCACCACCGAAACACCCACACCCTCACATCTCTATGTTTTGCCTACGTTTGTGCTCAATTACCACACCAAAATCCATGCTTTTACTCTTTATAAAGATTGTTATACAACCAGAACATTGTTGTACTTGCTGGTATCTTTTTATCTTTGCTGAAAAATTCTACTCCCACTTTGTACTTGGATGATCTTGCATGTTTGTAAGGCAAAGTAAACTTGATAATTAAGAAGGCAATTGAGATGATCAAGTAAGTGAAAGATTGATCTCTTGTGATATATGTTAACAGAACTTAATGATGACTGAATTGGAGATGGATTGATTGTGATATTAGAATGAAATGAGTGCTGAAAAATGATGCATGAATGATAGTTTCTATTCTGTTTTTGCATGCATGAAAGACAATAGTTTATGAGCTACTAAAGGAATGATTTTGAGTTAGAATTGGAGATGAATTTGATGAGGAATTGAAGTATAATTAAAAAATACTTGAGATATAATTAATGGACTGTTATAAAAGTGTTTTGAATTTGGTATAAAGGTGTATGAATCTAGAAAATTAAGGGAAAATGGATAGTGCACTTCGAGGCACTCATCCCACGATCGTGGGAACACCAAAGCTTTGAAATGATAATTTTGGTTTTATGAATTTGCTGAACCACATGAGGATAAGTCACTGTACATTGATGAATTTAGACTTAATTAAGGATTGAAATGAACCTAAATTGTTGCTTGATTAATTAGTTAAGGGTTTGATTAGTTTAGGTTGTTAATTGATGTCATAACTTAAGGAATAGATTGTCTTAATGTCAATATATTTAAATCTAGAAATTATGAGTTGTTAAAGAAATAAAGGTGTTCTTATGAATGCAAATATAATCCAAAGAATATGAGTAAGGTGTATTAGGCATGAATGAATGATAATTGGGAAATTGTGTGAATGTATATTGCTAGAAAAGGTTGATGAATGTATGATTGATGAATTTAAAGTAATCAAACTTACTCAAGGTATAAACTTGAAAAGCTATAATAATTGAATGGTCATGATTTGTGAAGAAGAATACAAACTCGAAAAGATCAATTAAGTATCCATTGAACATGATTGACACATATACATGTGCATGATTTTATATTCATATGATTGAACAAATTAGTTATTGTGAACTATATGTGTATTACATGATTATAAACGCACAAGTTAATCGCCAACATCCATACATTATCATATCATCAGGGCAATAGCTATTCTAGAACGTACTGTGAGTTAACCTAGATGTGTAAACTCAATTATATGTGCTTTTGTTGAATTGTATGTGTAATGTGGAATGTATGAACAATTGAATGATGAATATCGGACTTAGAACCGAAGAAGTTGATATATGACATGAGCACATTGAATGAAAAGTACAGAAAGCATAATATGTGAATTAATGCATCTCATTACATTGAAATGCATGATCAGATAAAGGAGTTGTGATTGCAATAGTCAATGTGTAAAAAAGAGCTTTAAGCTTAGGATTGTGCACAGAGAGCCACAGGCTCAACTATTAATGAGTTCGATATCCTTAACAAATACTGGACAGTATATGAAATGAGCTCAGTAACTAAAATAGCTACGAGACAATAAATTGGGTTGATAGGCGCTCAATCATAACAAAACAAAATAAAATGGAATCACTTATGCATTTGCATATATAGCTTTACATGTATCATATGAATCATTGAGATGAAATATTGAATTGTTTTGAAATAATGATATTCAATGTTTGTATACATGTGTATTTGATGAAATATGGTAAAATGTGATGTGTTATTCAATATTAGATGATATGAAATACTTGTTGAATTGGGATATTAATTGTCCTTGTGTTTTTGACTTGAGTGAGCACATTGATGATGGTTGACTCACCAAGTTCACAAATTCATCTAAATTGCAACGTTGATTTTCAGGTTCAAGAGAGTTCTAGCTTCTAAGATGATTTAATAGAATTATAGTACTGTCATTTTGGGGACAAGAATGGCTCAAAGGTTTGGTCAGCTGATACATGCAGAGTCTTGATAGATATCTTTTGTTTTAACATTCCATGTCATAACACACATTGTCTCTAGTGGGAAAATTTTTTGTATTGTATGATGTACTACGATTAAGATTAAAACTGTTGTGTTTTGACTATTTAAATTTCACATGTTAATGACATATATAACTTATTATGATTATGAAAGAAATGAGTATTTGAAATGCTTAAGTTATAATGATGCCTCAGACAATATTAATGTGATTGTCCTAACTTATCATTTCCGTAGAGTATATTCCCAAATATCCAGTGGTATGTTCGATTATATGTACTATGAGAGTTGTATGTTACACCAAGTCCTTCAATCTTTTTTGTTCTAATATATTCCTTTTCTTGGAATGAATAAATTCAAATGTGCTTTCACACCTTGTTGCACTCACATATTAACTCATAATTTGAATTACAAACTTTTGCAATTCTAGAACACCACTTTCGAATTGGTCTCATTAAGCAATTGTAAGATAACAAAAGTAACATTGTAAACAAAATAAAGTCTTGTTCAATTTTCAACAAGCAAAAAAAGTGAAAAAATATACCTGGATTAAGTTTATCTCTTTAAAGAATAGTAATGGGTATCCCAAAATGCCATAAGCATGCTTGTAAATCTCCATTTGTAAGCTTAGTAGATCTTGCATCATCTTATGGGCAATAATTGTTGTTATAATTAACAGGATTCTCCTATTAACTTCAATATTCTTTGCAAAATTTGGTCTGAAATAGACACTAAGGTTTAAAAATGTCCTAACTGCAAACAATAAAAAGTAACATTGCCCTTCTCATCTCTCTTTGATGGCTGCAAGATAAGGTGTGTATAAATAAAACCTATTTTTTAAATTAGCGTTGATTGCTTTCGTTTCCCTCTCCATAGCATCTAAAAAATCCAATTGTTGCCTTCTCATCACTATCAGTCAGACGAAGTATCCTGACTAAAAGCTCACAAACTCAAATGAAAAATTGATAATGGGACTATAATTTATAATCTTCAAGTATA
>JAOTJB010315952.1:0-15144 GCA_027123815.1 Erythroxylum minutifolium | reverse complement strand
AGGTGCCTTGCGTCCGTGCCGACGGGCTATTTTCCCCACCGAAGGTTCCTAACAACCGTGCCAATGGGCTATTTTGCCCATTGAGGTGCCTAGTGACCATGCCAACAGGTTGTTTTCCCACCTAGGGTGTCTAAAGACTGTATCAACAGGCTATTTTACCCACTAAAGGTGTATAGCATCCCTAAAAATGGGCTATTTTTCCTCCGAAGGTGCCCAACGGGTTGTTTTGCCCATTGATGGTGCCTAGTGACTTTGTCAACAGACTGTTTTCCCACCGAAGGCATGCCAACGAGCTGTTTTTTCCCATCAAAGCTGTCTAGCGAGCATGCCAACGAGCTATTTTGCCCACGAAAGGTGCCCAATGGGTTGCTTTACCCACCGAAAGTGCCAAGCCACAATGCCAATGGCCTATTTTGACAACCGAAGGTGCCTAGGGATCATGCCAACGGGTTGTTTTGCCCACTGATGGTGCCTAGCGACCACGTCAATGGGATGTTTGAACCAACAAAGGTGCCAAACTGGCTGTTTTGCAAATCGAAGGTGCCTAGTGACCACTCGAACAGGCTGTTTATCTCAATGAAGGTACCTAGTGACCATTCCAACGGGTTATTTTGCCATCCGAGGGTACTTAGCAACCATGCTAATGGCCTATTTTGCCAACGGACGGTGCCTAAGGACTATGCCAACATGCTATTTTACCCACCGAAGGTGCCCAACTTGCTATTTTCCCATCGAGGGTGCCTAGCGACCGTTCCAACGAGTTGTTTTACCCACTGGTGGTGCCTAGCAACCATACCAATGGATTGTCTTCCCATCGAAGATGTGTCAATGGGCTGTTTTTCTCACCGAAGGTGCCTGGCCACCGTTCCAACGAGTTATTTTGCCCACTGAAGGTACCCAGTGACTATGCCAATGGGTTGTTTTGCACACCTAGGGTGCCTAACGATAGTGCCAGTCGGCCGTTTTTCCCATCGAAGGTGCCCATTTGGCTACTTTTCCCACAAAAGATGCCTAGCGATTTTGCCAACTGGCTATTTTGCCCACCGAAAGTGCATATTGACTTTTTGAATGGGATTTTTTGCCCACCGAAAGTGCCTAATGACTGTGCTAATAGGCTATTTTGCCCACTGATTATGCCTAGCGAACATGCCAATGGGCTGTTTCTCGCACCTAATATGCCTAACAACCATGTCAACTGACTGTCTTGCCCAACGAAGGTGTGCGAATGGGCTATTTTTCCACCAAATGTGCGTAGTCACCGTGCAAACGAACTGTTTTGTCGTCCTAAGTTGTGGCAACTAGCTGTTTTCCCATAAAAGGAGCCTAACGATCATGCGAATGGACTGTCTTGCCCACCAAAGGTGTGTAAACGGGCTATTTTGCCCACAAATGTTACGGTAATTGACTATTTTCCCAGAAAAGGTGCCTAACGATCAGGCCAACAAGCTATTTTAATAAACAAAGGTGCCTAGCCATTGTGCCAACGGACTATTTTGCATACCAAAAGTGCTAGCGACTGTGCCAACCGGTTGTTTTGTCCACCAAAGATACCCAACTGGTTGTTTTTCCCCCCAATGATGCTTAGCAACCATGTCAATGGGTTGTTTTACCCACCGATGGTGCCCAACTGGCTATTTTTCCCACCAAATGTGCCAAACGATCGTGCCAACGAGCTATTTGCCCACCCAAGGTGCCTAGTGATCGTATAAACAGTTGTTTTGCCCACCGAGGGTGCTTAGCAACCTTGCCAATGGGTTGTTCTGCCCATCAAGGGTGTTTCGCGGCCATGTCAACAACCTATTTTGCCCACTGTTCGTGCCTAGTGACCGTATCAACTAACTGCTTTGCGCACTAAAAGTGACCAACTGGTTATTTTCCCACCAAAGGTTCCCAACGATTGTGCCAACTGACTGTTTTGCCCATCGAAGGTGCCTAGTGACCATGCAAATGACCTATTTTTCCCACAAAAGGTGCCTAACAACTATACCAATGAGCTGTTTTTCCCACTAAGGGTGCTCAACGGGTTGTTTTTCCCACTAAGGGTGCCTAGCGACCACGCCAATGGGTTATTTTGCACCCCGTTAGTGTCTAGCGACTATGCCAATGGATTGTTTGTCCCATTGAAGGTGCTTATGAACTGTTCCAACATGCAGTTTTATCAACCGAGGGTGCCTAGCTATCATGCCAATGGGCTATTTTGCCCACCAAAGGTGTCTAGCCATTGTCCCAGTTGCCTGTTTTGCCCACCAAAGGTTCCTAGTCACCAAGTCAACGGGTTGTTTTGCCTACCGAGGGTGCCTAGCGACAGTGCCCACTGAAGTTGCCCAACTGGTTGTCTTTTCCACCAAAGGCGCCTAGCGATTGTGCCAACGGGCTATTTTGCCCACCGAAGGTGCCCAATGACCATGTGAACTGGCTTTTTTGCCTATGCAAGGTGCCTATCGACCGTGCCAATAGGTTGGTTTGCCCAATAAGGGTGCCTAGAGACCGTGTCAGTGGGTTGTTTTACACACCAAGGGTGCCTAGGGATTATGGCAACGGGTTGTTTTACCCACTAAAGGTGCCCAATAGACTATATTTCCTACCGAGGGTGCCTAGCAATCGTACTAATAGATTGTTTTGCCCATCGAAGGTGACTAATGACCATTCCAACGGGCTATTTTTCACACCAAAGGTGCCCCATGAGTTGTTCTGCCCACCAAAGATGCCTAGTGACCATGCCAACGGGTTGTTTTGCCCATCGATGGTGCCTAATGACCGTGTTAATGGATTGTTTTGCCTGCCAAAGGTGTGCCAATAGGCTATTTTTCCCCCTGAAGGTGCTTAACGACTGTGCCAATGGGCTGTTTTGCCCAGCAAAGGTGACTAGCGACTATTCCAATTGGCTAATTTGACAACCAAAGGTTCCTATTGACCATGCTAATGGGCTGTTTTGCCCACACAAGCTGCCTAGCCATTGTGCCAATGGGTTGTTTTGCGTATTGAGCGCGGCTAGCGATCGTGTCAATGGGCTATTTTGCCCGCTAAAGGTGGCTAACGACCGTGCCAACAGGATGTTTTGCCCACATAAGGTGCCTAGCCAATGTGTCAATGGGATGTTTTGCCCCTGAAGATGCCCAACTGGCTATTTTGCCTACCCAAGGTGCCTAGCGACTGTGTCAACGGGCTATTTTACCCACCCAAGGTGCCTAGTGACTGTATGAACTTGTTGTTTTGCCCACAGAAGGTGCCTAGTGACCATACCAACTTGTTGTTTTGCCCACCAAAGTTTCCTAATGGGCTATTTTATCGATCGAAGGTGCCTATTGACCGTACCAACAGGCTATTTTGCCAACTGAAGGCATGCAAACGGGCTATTTTGCCCACCGAAGGTGCTCCAATACCCTGTTTTTCACTAAATATACCTAGCGATTGTGTCAACGGACTATTTTTCCCACCAAAGGTGTGCCAACGGGCTGTTTTTCCCACTAAAGGTACCTAGCAATTGGGCCAACGGGTTGTTTTACCATCTAAAGGTTCCTAGCGACCATAGAAATGGGCTGTTTTGCCTACCCAAGGTGCATAACAATCTTGCCAACAAGCTATGCACATTGATGATGCCTAGCGACCGTGCCAAATGGTCATTTTGCACATTGAAGTTGCCTAGCAATCATGCCAACAGGCTATTTTACCCACCGAAGGTGCACAACAGGTTGTTTTGCCAACCGATGGTATGTAGCGACCGTGTCAACGGGCTATTTTGCCCACCCAAGGTGTATAGCTACCGAGTCAAATTGTTGTTTTTGTCCACCAAAGTTGACTAAAGACCGTGTTGATAGGCTATTCTACCTACCAAAGGTGTCCAATGAACTATTTTGCCTACTAAGGGTGCCTAATGAGCGTGTCAACAGGATATTTTGCCCACCAAAGGTGCCTAGTGACTGTGCCAACGGACTATTTTACCCACCGAAGGTGCCCATTGTGTTGTTTTACCTACCGAGGGTGCCTAGCAACCGTGCCAACGGGCTTTTTTCCCCACAGAAGGTGCCCAACTGATATTTTTCCTACCAAAGGTGCCTAGCGAATGTGCCAGTGGGCTGTTTTGTCCACCGAAGGTGCCTAACGATCATGCCAATGAGTTTTATCCTCACTGAGAGTGCCTAGCTGTCGTGCCTATGGGTAGTTTTGCCAATCAAGGGTGTTTTACCCACTGAAGGTGCTCAATGGACTGTTTTCTCACCAAAGCTGGGTAGCGACCGCCCCAGTTGGTTGTTTTGCCCATCGAAGGTGTGCTAATGAGCTATTTTTCCCACTGAACTTGCCTAGTGATTGTGCCAATGAGCTGCTTTATTCACCGAAAGTGGCCAACGGGCTGTTTTGCCCACCAAAGGTGCCTAGTGATCTTGCCAACAGGCTGCTTTAGCCACCAAAAGTCCTTAGCGATTGTGCGAATGGACTATTTTGCCCATCAATGTCAATGTGTAGTTTTGCCCACCCAATGTGCCTAGTGACCTTGCCAATGAGCCATTTTCCACCGAATATGCCTAGTTAATGTCCCAATAGACTATTTGGCCACCGAAGGTGCCTAGTAACCATGCCAATAGGTTGTTTTACGCACCCTATTGGCTATTTTACCCACCTAAGGTGCCCTACAGGTTGTTTTGCTCACCAATGGTGCCTAGTAACTGTGCCAACTGACTGTTTTCCCATAAAAGGTGTGCTAAAGGGTCGTTTTTCCCACCCAAGGTGCCTAGCGACCCTACCAATGAGCAATTTTGCCCATTGAAGGCATGCAAACAAGTTGTTTTGCCCAATAAAGGGGCACCAACACCTTGTTTTTTCCACGAAATGTGCCTAGTGACCGTGCCAACGAGCTGTTTTACCCACCAAAGGTGTTGTAACTGGCTCCTTTTTCCATCAAAGATGCCTAGCGACTAGGCCAACGGGTTGTTTTGCCAACTGAAGGTGACTAGCGACCGTGCCAACTGGCTGGTTCGCCCACCCAAGGTGTATAGCGACCGAGTGAACAGGATGTTTTGCCCTTTGAGGGTGCCTAGGGACCATGCCAATGGGCTATTTTGCCCACCGAAAGTGCCTAGCAACCATGCCAACGGGTTGTTTTACTCACTGAAGGTGCCCAATGGGTTTTTTTGCCCACCGATGGTGCCTAGCGACTGTGCTAATGGACTGTTTTACCCACCGAAGATGCCTAGCAACCATGTCAATGTGCTGTTTTGCCCATTGAATGTACCGAATCAGCTATTTTTCCCATCGAAAGGGCCTAATGCCTTTACCAACGGGATGTTTTGCCCATCAAAGGTGCCTAGCGACCATGCCAACAGGCTATTTTTCTTACAAAAAGTGCCCGATTCGTTGTTTTTCCCACCGATGTTGGCTAGAAACAGTGCCAACAAGCTATTTTGCCCACTGAAGGTGCCTAACGACCATGCCAACAAACCATTTTTCCACCGAAGGTTCCTAGCGACCATTCCAACAAGTTGTTTTACTCACCAAAGTTGCCCAACGGGTTGTTTTTCCTATCGAAGGTGCTTAGCAACCGTGCCAACAAGTTGTTCTCCCACCAAAGGCACCTAGTTGGCTATTTGTTCCACCAAAGGCGCCTACCAACTATGCCAACGGGTTGTTCCACCAAAGGCGCCTACCAACTATGCCAACGGGTTGTTTTGCCCATCGAAGGTGCCTAGCGACCATGCCAATGGGTTATTTCGCCCACCGTTGGTTCCTAGCAACTGTGCCAACGGACTCTTTTTACCACCAAAGGTGCCTAAGAACCGTGCCAACATGTTGTTTTACGGACTAAGGGTGCCTAGCTAGCGTGCCAACGGGCTATTTTGCCCACCAAAGGTGCCTAGCCACTGTCCTAACTCATTTTACCCACTGAAGGTGCATAATCACCATGCCAATGGGCTGTTTTTCCTACCGGGAGTGCATAGCGATAGTGCCAACGGGCTATTTTGCACACTTAAGGTCCCCAACTGGTTGTTTTTCCCACCAAAGGTGCCTAGTGATTGTGCCAATGGGTTGTTTTGCCCATCGAATGTGCCTAGTGACCATGCGAACGGGCTGTTTTGCCCACCCAAGGTGCCTATCGACTGTGCCAATGGGTTGTTTTACACACTAAGGGTGCTTAGGGATTATGGCAACGAGTTATTTTACCTACCAAAGGTGCCCAACAGGCTACTTTTCCCATCAATAGTGCCTAGCAATCATACCAATGGGTTGTTTTGCCCATCGAAGGTGACTAACTACCATTCCAATGGGCTATTTTTCACACCAAAGGTGCCCAATATGCTATTTTGCCCATCGAAAGTTCTTAGCGACCATGTCAATGAGTTGTTTTGCCCACCGATGGTACCTAACGATCGTGTCAATGTACTGTTTTGCCCACTTAAGGTGTGCTATCAGATTGTTTTTCTCACCAAAGGTGCTTAACGATCATGCCAACGGGCTGTTTTACCCAATCAAGGTGACTAATGACTGTTCCATTGGGCTGCTTTTTCCATAGAAGGTGCCTACTGATCATGCAAGCAGGCTCTTTTGCCTACACAAGCTACCTAGTGACTGTGCCAATGGGCTGTTTTACCCACCGAGGGTGCCTAGCGACCATGCCAATGGGCTATTTTGCCCACCGAAGGTAGCTAATGACTGTGCCAACTGGATGTGTTGCCCACATAAGGTGCCCAGCCAACGTGTCAATGAGATGTTTTTTTCCCCGAAGTTATCCAACTGGCTGTTTTGCCCACCGAAGGTGCCTAGTGACTGTGTGATCGGGCTATTTTGCCTACAGAAGGTGCCTAGCGACCATGTCAATGGGCTGTTTGGCCCACCCAAACTTCCTAGCGACTATGACAACCAGCTGTTTTACCGACAGAGGTGCCTAACAGTCATGCCAATAGGTTGTTTTGCCTACCGAGGGTACCTAGCAACCATGCCAACTAGCTTTTTCTCTACCAAATGTGCCTAGTAACTATGCCAATAGACTATTTTGCCCACTGAAAGAGTGTGAACGGGCTATTTTTCCCACAAAAGGTGCTTAGTGTCCTTATCAATGGGCTATTTTACCCACACAAGATGCCCAACAGGCTGTTTTTCCTACCAAAGGTACCTTGCCACCATGCAAATGGGTTACTTTTTCCCAATGAAGGTGCCTAGTAACCATACCAACTGGTTGTTTTGCCCACTGAGGGTACCTAGGGACCGTGTCAACGGGCTTTTGTACCTATCGAAGGTGCACAACTGGTTATTTTTTCCACCAAAGGTGCCTAACAAACTAGCCAACAGACTATTTTGCCCACCGAAGATGCCTAGTGACCGTGTCAACGGACTGTTTTACCCACTGAAGGTGCCCACTGGGATGTTTTCCCCATTGAGGGTGCCTAGTGACCATGCTAATGGACTTTTTTTGCCTACCGAAGGTGCCCAACAGACTGTTTTTCCCACCAAAGGTGCCTAGCAAACGTGTCAACGGGCTTTTTGTGCCTGGGGACCTTGCGAATGGGCTCTTTAGCCTACCAAAGGTGCCCAATGGATTGTTTTTCCCATCGAAGGTGCCTAGCCACCGTGCCAACGGGCTCTTTTGCCTACCAAAAGTGCTCACCGACTGTGCCAACTGGTTGTTTTGCCCGCCAAAGGGCAACTGGCTGTTTTTCACGCCAAAGAGGCTTAGCGACCATATCAACTGGTTGTTTTATCCACCGATGGTGTCCAACTGGTTGTTTTCCCACTAAAGGTGCCGAGCAATTGTGCGAATGGGCTATTTTGCCCACCCTAGGTGCCTAGTGACCATATTAATGGGTTGTTTTTCCTACCGAGGGTACTTAGTAACCTTGCCAATGGGTTGTTCTTCCCACCGAGGGTGCTTCGTGACTATGTCAACTACCTATTTTGCCCACCAAAGGAGCTTAACGATCATGTCAATGAGATATTTTACACCAAGGGTGCCTAAGAACTATGCCAACGGGTTGTGTTACCTGCCCAAGGTGCCTAACGACCATGTCAATCAGCTATTTTGCCCACTGAGGGTCCCTAGAGGCCGTGCCTACGGATAGTTTTGCCAACTGAGGGTGTTTTAGCTATTGAAGGTACCCAACGGGCTATTTTTCTCACCAAAGGTGCTTAGCGACTGTACCAATTGGCTATTTTTCCCACAAAAGGTGTGCCAAGGGTTGTCTTGCCCACTAAAGGTGTGCCAACAGTCTGTTTTTCCCACTGAAGTTGCCTAACGACTGTGCCAACGGGCTGTTTTACCCACCGAAGGTGGCCAACAGGTTTTTTTCCCACTGAAGGTGCTTAGAGATCTTGCCAACAGGCTGTTTTACCCACAAAAAGTCCCTAGCGACTGGGCCAACGAACTATTTTGCCCACCGATGTCAATGGGCAGTTTTGCCCACCCAAGGTGCCTAGCGACCTTGCCAATGGCCATTTTTTCCACCGAATATGCCTAGTGACTATGCCACTTGACTATTTTGCCCACCGAAGAAGAAGAGTGACTATGCCATCAAGTTGTTTTTCCCACCCAAGTTGCCTAGTGACCGTGCCAACAGGCTGTTTTAACCACTTAAGTTACCCAACGAGTTGTTTTGCCCATCAATTGTGCCTAATGATGGTGCCAACTGTCTGTTTTCCCATCGAAGGTGTGCCAACAGGCTGTTTTTCCCACCAAGGGTGCCTAGCAACCTTACCAACTGGCTATTTTCCCATTTAAGGCATGCAAATGGGCTGTTTTACCCATCGAAGATACACCAATGTGTTAATTTTTCCACCAAATGTGCCTAATGACTGAGTCAAAGAAATGTTTTACCTACCGATGGTGTGGCAACTGGCTCTTTTTCCCATCAAAGGTGCCTAGCAATCGGGCCAATGGGTTGTTTTGCCAACCGAAGGTGACTAGCAGACATGCCAATAGGCTATTTTGTCGACCCAAGGTTTATAACGACTGAGGGAACACGCTGTTTCGCTCATTAAGGGTTCCTAGCAACCGTGCCAAAGAGCTATTTTTCCCACCAAAGGTGCCTAGCGACTGTGCCAACGGTTTTGCCAAACAAAGGTGCCTAACGACCGTGCCAACAGGCTATTTTACCCACCAAAGTTTCCCAATGGATTGTTTTGCCTACCAATGGTGCCTAGCAACTGTCCCAATGAGTTGTTTTACCTACTAAAGATGCCTAGCAACATGCCAACGAGCTGTTTTGCGCACCGAATGAACCTAATCAGCTATTTTTTCCACCGAAGGGTCCTAGAGACTTTACTAATGGGATGTTTTGTCCATTGAAGGTGCCTAGCGACAATGCTAAGGGACTGTTTTTCCCATCAAAGATGCCTAATGGGTTGTTTTTCCCACCGAGGCTGGCTAGAAATAGTTTCAACAAGCTATTTTGCCCACCAAAGCTTCCTAACGACTGTGCTAACATGTTGTTTTTTGATCGAAGGTTCCTAATGACTGTTCCAAGGGGTTGTTTTACTCACCAAAGTTGCCCAATGGGCTGTTTTGCCCAGCAAAGGTGCCTATTGACCCTGTCAATGGACTGTTTTACCCATCGAAGGTGTCCACTGGATTGTTTTGCCCATCGAAGGTGTCCAACTGACTATTTTCCCAAAAATAATGCCTAACGAATGTGCCAATGGGCTGTTTTCAACACCGAAGGTGCCTAGGGTCCTTGCAAATGGGCTCTTTTCCCACCGAAGGTGCCCAACGAACTATTTTTCCCATCGAAGCTGTCTAGCCACCCTGCCAACGGGCTCCTTTACCCACCGAAAGTGCCTAGCGACTGTGCCAACTGGTTGTTTTGCCCACCAAAGGTACCCAACCAGCTATTTTCCCCTCCAAAGATGCCTAGCGACCTTGTCAACGTGCTATTTTACCCACCGATTGTGCCCAACTAGCTATTTTTCCCACCAAAGGTGCCTAGTGTTCATGCCAATGGGTTGTTTTTCCCACCCAAGGTGCCTAGTGACCATATCAACAGGCTATTCTGCCCACCAACTGTGCTTCGTGACCATGTCAGCGGTCTATTTTGCCCATCAAAGGTGCCTAACGATCATGTCAATGAACTATTTTACCCAGCAAAGGTGCCTAATGATCTTGCCAGGGCTATTTTACTGACCAAAAATCCTTAGCTACCGTGCCAACGGACTGTTTTGCCCACCGATGCCAATGGGCAGTTTTGCCCACCCAAGGTACCTAACGACCTTGTCAACCGGCAATCTTTCCCATCGAATATGTTTAGTGATCATGCTAAAGAACTGTTTTGCCCACCGATGGTATGGAAACTGGCTCTTTTTCCCACCAAAGGTGCCTAGCAACCATGCCAACGGGTTATTTTGCCAATCAAAGTTGACTAGCGACCGTGCCAATAGGGTATTTTGCCCACCCAAGGTGTATAGCGACCGAGTGAATGGGTTGTTTTGCCCATCAAGGGTGCCTATCGACCATGCCAATGGATTGTTTTGCCCACTGAAGGTTCCTAACGACCATGCCAATAGGCTATTTTACCCACCAAAGGTTCCCAATGGGTTGTTTTGCCCACTGATAGTAGCTAGCGACCGTCCCAACGGGTTGTTTTACCCACTGAAGATGCCTAAGGATCACGCCAACGGGCTATTTTGCCCACCGAATGTACCCAATCAACTATTTTTCCCATCAAGGGGCCTAACGAGCTTACCAACGGGATGTTTTACCCATCGAAGATGCCTAACAACCATGCCAATGGGTTGTTTTTCCCATTGAAGATGCCCAATAGGGTTTTTTTCCCACCGAGGCTAGCTAAAAGTAGTGCCAACGGGCTATTTTGCCCACCGAAGGTACTTAACAATTGTGCCAACATGCTGTTTTTCTGCCAAAGGTTCCTAATGATCGTTCCAATAGGTTGTTTTACACACTAAAGTTGCCCAACGGGCTGTTTTTCCTACTAAGGGTGCTTAGCCACTGTGCCAACAGGCTGTTTTGTCCATTGAGAGTGCCTAGCGACCGTGCCAATGAGCTATTTTGCCCACTGAAGGTGCCTAGCAACCATGCCAAGGGGTTGTTTTACCCACCAAAGGTGCCCAATAGGTTATTTGCCCACTGGTAGTGCTTAGTGACTGTGCCAATGGGTTATTTTACCCACCGAAGGTGCCCCACGGGCTATTGTTCCACCAAAGGTGTCTAGCAAACATGCCAATGGGTAGTTTTACCCACTGTAGGTGTCTGGTGACCGTGCCAACTAGCTTTTTTACACACCAAAGTTTCCCAACAGGTTGTTTTATCGACCGAAGGTGCTTATCAACCATACCTACTGGCTATTTTGCCAACCGAAGGTATACAAACGGGCTATTTTAGCCACCAAAGGTTTGGCAACTGGCTGTTTATCCCACCAAAGGTACCTAACGACTGGGCCAACGGTTTATTTTACAATCCGAAGGTTCCTAGCGACCATGGCAATGGATTTTTTTACCCACCCAAGCTGCATAGCGATCTTGCCAATGGACTATTTTGCACATTAATGATGCCTAGCGACCGTGCCAATAGGTTGTTTTGCCCATCAAAGGTTCCTAACAACTGTTCCAATGAGTTGTTTTACCTACCAAAAGTGCCCAAGTGGTTGTTTTGCCCACCAATAGTGCATAGCGGCCGCATCAACGGGCTGTTTTGCACACCCAAGGTGCATAATGATCGAGCCAAATGGCTGCTTTTGCCCATCGAAGGTGCCTAAAGACCGTGCTGATAGGCTATTCTACCCACCAAAGGTGCCCAACGAGCTATTTTGCCTACCGATGGTGCCCAAAGACCGTGTCAATAGACTATTTTGCCCACCGACGATGCTTTTTGACCATGCCAACGGACTGTTTTACCCACCGAAGGTACCCACTGGGTTGTTTTGTCTACCGAAGGTGCCTAGCGATCGTGCCAATGGGCTTTTTGCCCCACCGAAGGTACCCAACTAACTGTTTTTCCCACCAAAGTTGCCTAGGGACCTCGCGAATGGGCTCTTTTGCCCACCAAAGGTGCCCAACGGGCTAATTTTCACATCAAAGGTGCCTAGCTACTATGATGACGGGCTTTTTTGCCTACCAAAGATGCCTAGCGACAGTGACTCCAAAGGTCCCTAGCGAATTTCCCAATCGGTTGTTTTGCCCACCCAAGGTATCAGGTGACTATACCAACGGGTTGTTTTGCCCACCAAGGGTGTCTAGCGACTGTGCCAACCGATTGTTTTGCCCACCGAAGGTGCCTAGTTGGCTGTTTTTCCCCCCAAAGATGCCTAGCGACTATGCCAATGGGCTGTTTCACCCACTGATGGTGCCTAACTGGCCGTTTTTCCCACCAAAGGTGCCTAGCAATCAAGTCAATGAGCTGTTTTGCCCACCCAAGGTCCCTAGCAACTGCATCAATGGGTTGTTTTGCCCACTGAAGAGGCTTTGGAACCTTGCCAACGGGTGTTCTACCCATCGAGGGTGCTTCGCGACCATGTCAACGGCAAATTTTGCCCACCGAAGGTGCCTAACGACTGTGCCAATAGCTTCTTTTGCTCACTGATAGTCCCTAGCGGTCGTGCCTATGGGTATTTTTCCAACCAAGGGTGTTTTACCCACTAAAGGTGCTCAACAGGCTGTTTTTCTCACCAAAGGTGCCTACTGACCGCACTAACTGGCTGTTTTGCCCACCGAAGGTGGGCGAATGGGCTGTCTTGACCAACAAAGGTATGCCAACGGGCTATTTTTCCCACTAAACTTGCCTAGCGACCGTGCTAATGGGCTGCTTTACCTATAGAAGGTGGCCAACGGGCTGTCTTGGCCAACAAAGGTGTGCCAACTGACTGTTTTCCCATCAAAGGTGTGCCAACGGGTTGTTTTTCCCACTAAAGGTGCCTAGTGACCCTAGCAATAGGCTATTTTGCCCATTAAAGGCATGCAAATGGGCTATTTTTCCTAACAATGGTGCCTACCAACTTGTTCAACGTGTTGTTTTGCCCACCAAAGGTGTGCCAGCATGTTTTCTTTCCTACTGAAGGTGCTTAGCAACAATTCCAACGGGCTATTTTATGAACTTAAGGTACTCAATGGGCTATTTTTCCCACTGAAGGTGCCTAACCATTATGACAATGGGTTGTTTTGGCCACCGAAGGTTCCTAGCAACCATGCCAACGGGTTGTTTTACTCTTCGAAGGTATTGAGTGACCCTACCAACGGGCTGTTTATCCCACCAAAGGTGGCCAATGGGCTATTATTCCCACTGTGGATGCCTAGCGGCTACGCCAACGGGTTGTTTTACCCATCAAAGATGACTACTAATTGTTCTAACGGGTTGTTTTCCCACTGAAGGTGACTGACGACTGTGCTAACGGGCTTTTTATCAACCTAAGGTGACTAGCAACCGTTCCAGTAGGCTGTTTTCCCACCAAAGGTGCCCTACTAACTTTTTTTCACCAAAAGTGTCTAGCGAACATTTAAACGGGTTATTTTACCTACCATAGGTGCCTGGCAACTGTGCCAACTAACTTTCTTACCCACCAAAGTTACCCAACGGGTTGTATTTTCGACCGAAGGTGCCTATCGATCATACCAATGGGCTATTTTGCATACTAAAGGCATGCAAACGGCCTGTTTTGCCCATCGAAGGAGCATTAATGTGCTATTTTTTCCACCAAATGTGTCGATGGGCTATTCTACCTACCGAAGGTGCCCATCAAGCTATTTTGCCAACCAAAGATGCCTAACAATCATGTCAACGAGCTGTTTTACCCATCGAAGGTACTTAGTGACTTTGCCAATAGGCTATTTTATCGACCATAGGTGCCTAACAGGTTGTTTGGCCCACTGATGGTGCCTAGCGACTGTGCCAACAGGCTGTTTTACCCATCCAAGGTGAGTAGCAACCATGCCAATTAGTTGTTTTGGCCACTGAATGTGCCCATTGAGCTATTTTTCCAATAGAAGGGCCTAATGGTTGTGCCAACGGGATGTTTTGCCCATCAAAGGCACTTAGCGACTGTGCCAATAGGCTGTTTTACTCACCGAAGGTGCCCAATGTTCTATTTTTCCCACCGACAGCGGCTAGAAACATTTCTGACGAGCTATTTTACCCATCGAAGGTGTGTAACGACGTTCCAAAGGGTTTTTTTCCACCGAAGGTTCCTAGCGATTGTGCCAAGGGGTTGTTTTGCTTACCAAAGTTTCCCAACGAGCCGTTTTTCCTAGCAAAGGTGCTTATGACCATTCCAACGGGCTGTTTTGCCCACCCAAGGTGCCCAATGAGTTATTTTCCACCGAAGGGGCCTAACGGCTACGCCAACTGGTTCTTATGACCACCAGATGTGCCCAGTAACTGTGATAATAGGTTGTTTTACCCACTGAAGGTGGCCAACAGCTGTTTTTCCAATTGAGGGTGCTTAGAAACCATGCCAACGGGTTGTTTTTACCATCAAAGATGCCTAGCGACCGTGCTAACGGGTTGTTTGACCCAGCTGAGGTGCCCAGCGACCGTTCCAACAAGCTATTTTACCCACCGTAGCTACCCAATGGGTTGTTTTTGCCCACCGATGGTGCCTAATGACTATCTCAATGTACTAATTTACCCATCAAAGGTGCACCAATGGGTTGTTTTTATCACCAAAGGTGCCTAGCGTTCTTGCCAACGGGTTGTTTTAACCACCTAAGGTACCAAACTGGTAGCTTTCCCCACTAGAGGTGCCTAGCAACTGTGCAAATAGGTTGTTCTACCCATTGAAACTGACTAGCAACTGTTCCAACAGACTGTGTTCCTACTGAACGTGACTAGCGACCATTCCAACGGGATGTTTTACCCACCAAAGCTGGCTATTGATCGTGAAAACAAGCTATTTTACCCACCATAGGTGCCTAGTGTGTAACACCCCACTCCCGCTGGACTCGAACCTGATATCGATGGTGATACCTGAATTTGTGCCCCGCGAGGGTGGTGTGCCACATCACTTAATAATTAAAAGTCGGTATGTATTTTTTTACTTGTCCCTGAAAGTACCACCATTGCTAAGGTGAAGTTAGTTGGAGATACTAGAGTGAATAAGAGAAATTAAGTTTGACATTAAGTGATCCATAGAAAAATATAACAATAATAGGACTTTGGAAGTGTGAATTGTTTTATGGTTATCGGATTCACAGTGTGATATGATTCGTATTATTCTGATC
>JAOTJB010315903.1:0-15147 GCA_027123815.1 Erythroxylum minutifolium | reverse complement strand
AATATATTATTAACAAGTCATAATGTTAATACATGAATCACAAATATCCATTGGCCTAGGGCACACTACTAACAGTTCGTGTGTTGCAGCGTCTACAAATATGAAAACAAATACCAATCCGCATCAAAAGGTAAATTCGTACATGTTGTGTAGTTTCGGTTATACTTTTATTGTGTAGTATAGTCCATTCCGCTACGTATTGTGAATACCCGAGCCATAGGGGATCTAATAGTGGTATCAGAGCCAGGTTATGTGCTTCTGTATAGCCGAAAATATACATGTTTTGATTACATGTACTTATTGATTTGGACATATCATAGGAATATGATTTATGTTCATGTATGTTGTTTTCGAATTTGTTTTTTCTCTTGGTACTAATGTGAATATATGATAAGAAAGATGTTTTGACATTAGACTAAGTTATCTTTAATAGGATAACAAGTAGTCTTATGTTAGACATTAAATGAGTCATGCGGAGGGATATGAATGATGTAGATGGGATTTGTACCTCTCTTAAATAAGAGACATATCATTTGGGCCTCTTGACAAGTATGACTGAAGAAATGCATGGCCGTGTTCAATTGAATTGATGAGGAGCCATCAATGTCATTTTTTATAGTCAGTTAACTTGGGAATCAAGAAACTATGTTTAATTAAAGGTTGACATGTACCATACCTTATGATTAATCTTGATATCATGTTACAAAGGGACTGAGTTTATAACCATAGTTACAGGTTAAATTGGATTACTAATCCTTATTTAATTTGGGTAGTCATAATGTCTTGCTAGGGGCCGCTTATGACTTATAGGCCTTGAAGTGTGATCAAGCCCATTGCCAACATCAAAAGAGCCTATAGGGTTGCACACAGAGAGTGATGTGATCTGGGCTTATTCTCTTGGGCTTAATTTATTAGGCACTGAATGTGGATATATTTATTGGGCTAGATTAAATTAAGTTGTCAGGATTTTATTATATAAGATATAATATAGGTTGACACTTATTGGGCTTCCATAATCCTAATGGGTTTATGATATTCTTATTCCTAATAGGAATAGGGATTAGGGTTTCCTTATAAATAGAGAACATATGTCTCATTAGAGAAGATAGAAAAACCCTAGCCACCAAGACCTATCTGTTTGTTCTTCATCCGAGAGAAAAATTGTGCAGCTTTTTAAAGTGTTTTAGAATGTGCTAGCACACATTAACCGCTGCCTGGATTGTTCATCCTCGTGTGGATACCTGTAGAGGACATTCGTGTGTTGCAGTGTCTACAAATTTGAAAACAAATACTAATCTGCATCAAGAGGTAAATCCGTACATGTCTAGTTTTTATTGTGTAGTATGGTCCATTCTGTTACGTATTGTGAATACTTGGGCTATAGGCAATCCAACACAAAGGTGTGCCAACGAGCTATTTTTCCTACCGAAGGTGCCTAACGAGCATCCCAGTGGGCTATTTTGCCTATCGAAGGTCCCTAGCGATCGTGTCAATGTATTATTTAGCCCAACGAGCTGGTTTTCCCAAAGAACGTGCTTAGCGACCATGCGAACAGGCTTTTTCTCCTTCCAAATGTGTGCCAACTGGCTTTTGTGGTTACAAAAGGTATGACAACGGGCTATTTTTTCCACTAAAGGTGCCAAACTGATTGTTTTTCCTATCGAGGATGCCTAGCGACTGTGCCAACGGGATGTGTTGCCCACCGAAGGTGTGCTAACGGGTTGGTTTTTTCATCAAAGATGCCTAGCGACCATGCCAATGAGCTATTTTGTCCACCAAAGGTGCTTAGCAATCGTGCCAATATGTTATTTTTCCCATCAAAGATGTGCCAACGGGTGGTGTTTCACACTATTAGTGCCCAACGGGCTGTTTTCCCCACTAAAGGTTCCTAGCTACCTTGCCAATGGGCTATTTTGCCCATCAAAAGTGTCTAGTGACTGTTCGATCGTGGTGTTTTTCCCATCAACGGTGAGCCAACGTGCTATTTTTCCCACCGAAGCTGCCTAGCTAACTTCCCAATTGGCTATTTTATTTATCGAAGGTCCCTAGCGATCGTGCCAACATGCTATTTAGCCTAACAGGCTAGTTTTCCCATCAAAGGTGATTGGCGACCATGCCAACGGGCTATTTTGCCTATTGAAGGTGTACCAATGACCTGTTTTTGCCACCGAATGTGGCAAACTGACTATTTTCCCCGTCGAAGACGCCTAGCGATTGTGCCAATAGGATGTGTTGCCCACTGAAGGTGTGCCAACAGGCTATTTTTCTCACTGAAGGTTTTGCTCACCGAAGGTACTTAGTGACCATGTCAACGGGCTATTTTCTCCACTGAAAGTGTGCCAACGGTTGTGCTTTTGACCGAAGGTGCCCAACGGACTATTTTCCCCATTGAAGGTGCCTCAGGACCGTGCCAACGGGCTGTTTCACCCATCAAAAGTGTGCCAATAGTTTGTTTTACCTACCGAAGGTGCTTCAATAGGCTGTTTTTCCCATCGAAGGTTCCTAACTTACTATTTTGCCCATTGATGATGCCTAGCGACCGTGAGGAAGGGCTGCGTTACCCACTGAAGGTGTACCAATGGATTATTTTTCCAACAGAAGGTGCCTAGTGACCGTGCCAATAGGCTATTTTTGCCACCAAATGTGTGCGAACGAGTTGTTTTTCCCACCAAAGGTGTGCTAATGGGTTGTTTTTCCCATCGAAAGTGTTCCAACGAGTTGTTTTTCCCACCGAAGTGCCCAATAGGCTGTTTTCCCACCGAAGGACCCTAGAAATCATACCAACGAGCTATTTTGCCCACCAAATGTGTGCCAACTAGTTGTTTATCGGACCTAAGGTGGCTAGTGATAGCGCCAACGAACTGTTTGTCCCACCGAAGGTGCCCAGTGACATTGCTAGCGGGCTATTTTTCCTATTGAAGGTGCCCAACTAACTTTTTTGCCCATCGATGATGCCTAGCCATTGTGCCAGCGGGTTGTTTTACCCACCTAAGGTGTTCCAACGGGCTATTTTTCCAATTGATGGTGTACTAACGGATTGTTTTCCCTATCTCGGGTGACTAGAGAAAGTGCAAATGAGTTGTTTTGCCCACCAAAACTATGTCAGTCGACTGTTTTGCCAACCGAAAGTGTGCCTACGGGCTATTTTTCCCATCAAAGGTGCCTATAGAAATTGCCAATAAGCTATTTTACTCACCTAAGGTGTGCCAACGGGCTATTTTGCCAACTGAAGGTGTGCCAACAGGTTGCGTTTCCCACTAGAGGTGCCTAATGGATTGTTTTTCCCACCGAAGATGCCTAGCAAATGTGCCAACGGGCTGTTTCGTCCACCAAAGGTGTGCTAATATGCTATTTTGCCTACCGAAGGTGTACCAACAAGCTGTTCTTCCCAACGAAGGTGCCCTACAGGCTGTTTGTCCCACTAACGTTGCCTCGTGACTGTGCCAACAGGTTGTTTTTCCCTCCGAAGGTGTGCCATCAGTCTGCTTTGCCTACCGAAGGTGTACCAATGGGTTTTTTCCATTAATGGTGCCCAATTGATTGTTTTGCCCATCAATGATGCCTAGCAACTTTGTGAAAGGGTTGTGTTACCTACCAAAGGTGTACTAACAGGCTATTTTCCCAATAGGTTGTTTTTCCTATCGAAGGTGCCTAGTGACCATGCAAATGGGTTATTTTGCCCGCCAATGGTGTGCCAACGGGTTGTTTTGCCTACCGAAGGTGTGCAATGGGTTGTTTCTCCCAACGAAGTTGCCCATTGGACTAGTTTTCCCACCAAAGGTGCCTAACAAACATGTCAACGAGTTGTTTTGCCCACCAAATGTGTGCCTACTGACTTTTTAGCCCACCTAACGTGCCTAGTGATTTTGCCAATATACTGTTTTTTCCCACCAAAGGTGCCTAGCGACAATGCTAACGGGTCGTTTTGCCCACCAAAGGTGCATAGTGACAGTGCCAATAGCCTATTTTTCCTACTGAAGGTGTGCCAACGAGTTGTGTTTCCCACTAAAGGTACCTAACAGGCTGTTTTTCCCACTGAAGGTGCCTGCCGACTGTGCCAATGAACTATTTTGCCCACTAAAGGGGCCTGTCGACTTTGTCAATATGTTGTTTTTCCCGCTGAAGATACCTAGCAAACGTGCCAACGAGCTAATTTGCCCACCTAAGATGCTCCAACGGGTTGTTTTACCTACCAAAGGTGTCCTATCGGGCTATTTTTCCCAATAAATTTATGCCAACTGGCCATTTTGCCCATCGATGGTGCCTAATGACCGTGTCAACGGGCTGTTTTGCCTACCGCAGGTGTGGCAACGGGATGTTTCACCCACCAAAGGTTTGGCAACTAGCTGTTTCGCCCATCAAATGTGCCTCGCGAATATACCAATAGGGCCCACCGAAGGTTCCTAGTGACTGTTTTAATGGGCTGTTTTGTCCACTGAAGGTGTGCTAATAGGATGTTATGCCTATTGAAGGTATGCCAACGGGCTATCTTTCCCACCGAAGCTACCAAGCGTGTTGTTTATCCCACTGAAGGTGAGTAGGAACCATGCCAACGGGTTGTTTTGCCTATCGAAAGTGTGCCAATAGGCTGTTTTGCCTATCAAATGTGTGCCAACGGGCTATTTTTGCATCGAAGGTGCCCAACTAACTGTTTTGTCCATCGATGATGCCTAGCAACTGTGCCAACAGACTATTTTTCCCACCAAAGGTGTGCCAACAAGCTATTTTGCCCATCAAAGGTGTGCCAACGGGCTATTTTCCTATCGAAGGTGCCTAGAAAATGTACCAACGAGTTGTTTTGGCTGCCTAAGGTGTACTAATCGGCTGTTTTGCCCATCGAAGGTCTGCCTACGAGCTACTTTTCCCATTGAAGGTGCCTACAAAAATTTCCAATAGGCTATTTTACCTAACAGAGTGCCAACGAGCTATTTTACCAATCGAAGGTGTGCCAACGGGCCATGTTTCCCATCAGAGGTGCCTAACGGATTGTTTTTCCCACCAAAGATTCGTAGCGAACGTGCCAACGAGCTATTTTGTCCAGCAAAGATGTGCCAACGGGCTATTTTGCCTACTGAAGGTGTGCCAACAGGCTGTGCTTCCCACCGAAGGTGTCCAACGGGCTGTTTCTCCCACTGAAGGTGCCTCGCGAACTTGCAACGATCTATTTTGTTCACCGAAGGTGTGCCAACAGTTTGTTTTGCCTATCGAAGGTCTGCTAACAGGATGTTTTTCCCAACGGGCTATTTTACCTACTGAAGGTGTATTAAAAGGCTCTGCTTTCGACCGAAGGTGCCCAATGGACTATTTCTCCCATTGAAGGCACCTCGCAACCATGCCAACTGGTTGTTTAACCCATCGAAGGTGTGCCAACAGTCTATTTTACCTACTGAAGGTGTACCAACTGGCTGTTTTTCCTATTGAAGGTGCCCAACTGAATGTTTTGCCCATGGATGATGCCTAACGATCGTGTGAAAGGGCTATGTTGCCCACCAAAGGTGTAACAACAGGTTATTTTTCTCATAGCAAGTGCTTAGCGAACGTACCAATGAGCTGTTGCTGCCATCGAAGGTGCCTAATGACCATGCCAGTGGGCTATTTTGCTAACCAAAGGTGTGCCAACGGGCTATTTTGCCCATCGAAGGTGACCTAATGATTATTTTTCCCACTGAAGAAGCCCAACAGGCTGCTCTTCCCACCGAATGTCTCTAGCAATCCTGCCAACGAGCTATTTTGCCCACTAAATGTATGCTAACTGGTTGTTTGTCCCACCTAAGCTGTTTAGTGATCGCACCAACAGACTGCTTTTCCCACCGAAGGTGCCTAGTGATAGTGCTAATGGGCTGTTTTGCCCACCAAAGGTGCCAATCGACTGTGCCAATGGGTTGTTTTGCCTATTAAAAGCATGCCAACGGGTTATGCTTCCCACCGAAGGTGCTTTAAGGGCTATTTTTCCCATCAAAGGTACTTGATGACCATATGACCAGGCTATTTTTCCCAACAAAGGTGCCTAGCGACTGTGACAATGAGTCTTCATGCCTACTAAAGGTGTGCCAACTGCTATTTTTCATAGCAAAGATGTCTGGCGATCATGCCAATATGCTATTTTGCCAATCGAAAGTGTCTAGTGACTGTACGATCGTGGTGTTTTTCCCACCAAAGGTGTGCCAACGAGCTATTTTACCCACCGAAGGTGCCTAGTGACCGTGCCAAAGGGCTATTTTACCCACCAAAAGTTTCTAGCGACTGTACGACCATGGTGTTTTTCCCACCAAAGGTGTGTCAATGGGCTATTTTTCCCACCGAAGGTTCCTGGCGAACGTCCTAATAAGTTATTTTGCCTATTGAAGGTCCCTAGCGATTGTGCTAGCATCCTATTTAGCCCAATAGGCTGATTTTCCCACCAAAGGAGCCTAGCGACCATGCCCACAGGCTATTTTACCCACCGAAGGTGCCAAGCAATCGTGCCAATGTGTTGTTTTTCCCATCAAAGATGTGCCAACAGATTATGTATCACACTGGTGATGCCCAACGGGCTGTTTTTCCCACTGAAGGTGCCAAATGACCGTCCTAATGGGTTGTTTTGCCCACCACGTGTATGCCAACAAGCTGTTTTGCCTACTAAGGATCTACGAACAGGCTACTTTTCCCATTGAAGGTGCCTAACTAACTGTTTTGCCCATCGATGATGCCCAATGACTATGTCAATTGGCTATTTTACCCACTAAAGGTGTGCCATCGGGTTGTTTTGTCCACTGAAGGTATGCCAATGGACTATTTCTCCCATCAATGGTGCCTAGCGTACATGCCAATGAGTTGTTTTGCCCACTGAAGGAGCCTAGCAATCATGACAATGTGTTGTTTTTCCCACCAAAGGTGTGCCAATAGGTTGTTTTCCTAATAAAGGTGCCTAATTAACTGTTTTGCCCAATAAAAATGCTTAACAACCGTGCCAACGGGATGTGTTGCCCACCTAAGGTGTGCCCATGGGCTGTTTTTCCTGTAGAAGGTGCCTCACCAATATGTCAACGAGCTGTTTTACCCACCGAAGGTGCCTAGTGACTGTGCCAAAGGGCTATTTTGTCCACCTAAGGTGTACCAACGGGCTGTTTTACCTACCAAAGGTGTGCCAACGGGCTATGCTTCCGACTGAAGGTGCCCAATGGCCTATTTCTCCTATTGAAGGTGCCTCGTGACTGTCTTAACGTGTCGTTTTGCCCACTAAAGCTGTGCCAACACTCTCTTTTACCTACCCAAGGTGTGCCAACGAGCTATTTTTCCCATGAAAGGTGCCTGACTAACTGTTTTGCCTGTTAACGATGCCTAGCAATTGTGTGAAAGGGTTGTGTTACCCACGAAAGGTGTACCAATGGGTTGTTTTTCCCACAGCAGGTGCCTAGTGAAAGTGTCAGTAGGATGTTTTTGCCACCGAAGGTGCCGAGTGACTGTGCCAACGGGTTGTTTTGCTAACCAAAGGTGTGCTAACGAGTTGTTTTGCCCATAGAAATTCTGTTAACGAGTTGTTTTTCCCACCGAAAATGCCCAACAGGCTGTTTTCCCTTTGAAGGTCCCTAGCAATCATGCCATCAAGCTATTTTGCCCTGTTTGTCCCACCTAAAGTGCATAGTGATCACGCTAATAGACTATTTTTCCCACCAAAGTTGTGCCAACTGCTGTTTTTGCACTGAAGATACCTGACAACTGTTCTAAGGGGCTATTTTTCCCACCAAAGGTGCCTAGCAATTGCACCAATGTGCTATTTTTCCCACCGAAGGTGTGCCAACGGGTTTTGTATCACACTGGTGGTGCCCAACTGGCTATTTTTCCCATCGAAGTTACCTAGTGACTGTGCCAACGGTCTATTTTGCCCACTGAAAGTGTCTAGCGACTGTGTGACTGTGGTGTTTTTCCCACAAAAGGTCTATCAACTAGCTATTTTCCCACCAAAGATGCCTAACAAACATCCCAATGGGCTATTTTGCCTATTGAAGGATCCTAACAATCGTGCCAATGTGCTATTTAGCCCAATAAGATGATTTTCCCACCGAAGTTGACGAGAGATCGTGCTAACGGGCTATTTTGCCCACCTAATATGTGCCAACGGGCTATTTTGCCTATTGAATGTGTGTCAACGGGCTGTTTTTCCTAGTAAAAGTGCCTAACTGATTGTTTTGCCCGCCAAAGAAGCCTAGCGATTGTGCCAATGGGAAGTGTTGCCTATCGAAGTTGTGCCCATATGTTGTTTTTCTCCTCGAAGCTGCCTTGCCAACATGCCAACAGGCTGTTTTGCTGACCAAAGGTGCCTAGTGACTATGCCAAATGGCTGTTTTATCTACTAAAGGTGTGCCAGCGGGCTGTTTTACATACCGAAGGTGCCCAACAGATTATTTTACCCACTGAAGGTGCCTAGCGAACGTGCCAACAGGCTGTTTTTGCCACCGAAGGTGCTAGGTGACCCTGCCAATGGGCTGTTTTGCCCACCAGAGGTGTGCTAATAGGTTCTTTTGCCCATCAAAGTTGTGCCAATAAGTTGATTTTCCCACCGAAGGTGTCCAACAGGTTATTTTTCCCACCTAAAGTCCCTAGCAATCATACCAACGAGCTGTTTTGCCCACCGAATGTGTGCTAGCCGGCTATTTGTCCCACCTAAGGTGCCTAGTGATCACGACAATAGACAGTTTTTGCCATCGAAGGTGCCTAGTGATAGTGCTAATGGGCTGTTTTTCCCATCAAAGGTGCCTAGTGACATTGCTAATGGGCTGTTTCTTCCATTGAAGGTGCTAGGTGACCGTCCCAAAGGGTTGTTTTGCCCACCAAAGGAGTGCCAATAAGCTGTTTTGCCTATCGAGGGTCTGCCAATGGGCTGTTTTTCCTAATGAAGGTGCCCAACTAAGTAGTTTGCCCATCGATGATGCCTAGCGACCGTGCCAACGGGCTGTTTTACCCATCAAAGATGTGCCAATGGGCTATTTTGCCCACCCAAGGTGTGCGAATAGGCTATTTTTCCCATCGAAGGTGCGTAGTGAACGTGCCAACGAGTTAATCTGCCCATCAAAGGAGCCTAACAATCGTGCCAATATGCTATTTTTCCCATCGAAGTTGTGCCAACGAACTGTTTTTCTATCAAAAGAGTCTATCTACTGTGTGATCGTGGTGTTTTTCCCACCAAAGGTGTGCCAATGGTCTGTTTTTCCCACCGAGGGTGCCTAACAAACATACCAATGGCCTATTTTGTCTATCAAAAGTCCCTAGCGACTGTGCCAACATTCTATTTAGCCCAACAGGCTGGTTTTCCCACTGAACTGACTGGTGATTGTGTCAACGAGCTATTTTGCCCACCAAATGTGTGCCAACTGGCTGTTTTTCCTACTAAAGGTATGTCAACAAGCTATTTTTCCCATTGAAGGTGCCTAACTGACTTTTTGCCTACCACAGATGCCTATTGACTGTACAAACGAGATGTGTTGCCCACCGAAGGTGTGCCAATGGGCTATTTTTCCCATCGAAGGTGCCTCTCCAATGTGCCAACAAGTTGTTTTGCTCACCAAAGGTGCCTAGTGACCATGTCAATAGGCTATTTTTTCCACCAAAGGTGTACCAACGGGCTGTTTTACCTACCAAAGGTGTGCCAACAGCTGTGCTTTTGACCGAAGGTGCCCAATGGGCCATTTTCCCCATTGAAGGTGCCTCGCGACCGTGCCTAGTGACCATGTCGATGGGTTGTTTTATCCACCGAAGGTGTACTAGCTGTTTCACCTACCGAAGGTGTACCAACGGGCTATTTTTCCTACTAAAGATGTGCCAAAGGGTTGTTTCATCCATAGAGGGTTGTTCCAATAGGCTGTTTTGCCTACCAAAGGTGTGCCAATGAGTTGTGCTTTAGACCAAAGATGCCCAATGAGCTATTTCTCCCATTAAAGATGCCTCGCGACCATGCCAATGTGTCATTTTGCCCATTGGAGGTGTGCCAATAGTCTCTTTTGCCTACCAAAGTTGTGTGAAAAAGTTATGTTGCCCACCGAAGGTGTACGGGCTGTTTCACTTACCGAAGGTGTGCCAATCGGCTATTTTGCCTACTAAAGATGTGCCAAAGGGTTGTTTCATACATAGAAGCTTATGCCAATAGGTAGTTTTGCCTACCAAAGGGGTGCCAACGAGTTGTGCTGTAGACCAAAGATGCCCAACAAGCTATTTCGCCCATTGAAGATGCCTCGCGACCATACCAACGTGTCATTTTTCCAATGAAGGTTTGCGAACAATCTCTTTTGCCTGCCAAAGGTGTGCAAACGAGTTGTTTTCCCCATCAAAGATGCCCAACTGACTGTTTTGCCCATCAATGATGCCTACCGATTGTGTAAAAAAGATGTGTGAAAAAGTTGTGTTGCCTACCAAAGGTGTACCAATGGGTTTTTTTTGGCAGCAGGTGCCTAGCAAACGTGCCAACGAGCTACTTTTTCCACCGAAGGTGCCTAATGACCTTACTGATAGGCTATTTTTCCCACCAAAGGTGTGCTAATGGGTTGTTTTGCGCATCGAAGTTGTGCCAATGAGTTGTTTTCCCACCGAAGGTGCCCATCAGGCTGCTTTTTCAGTCGAAGGTCCCTAGTAATAATGGCAATGGGTTGTTTTGCCCGCCGAATGTGTGCTAGTTGGCTGTTTGTCCCAACTAAGGTGCCTGGTGTTCACGTCAATAGACTATTTTTCCCACCGAAGGTGCCTAGTGACAATGCTAATGGGCTGTTTTGTCCACCAAAGGTACTGAGCGACCATGCCAACGGGCTTTTTTGCCCACTAAAGGTGTGTCAACAGGTTGTGCTTCACACTAAAGGTTCCCAATGGGCTATTTTTCCCATCGAAGGTACCTGACGACTGCGCAAAATGGCTGCTTTTCCTTATAAAGGTGCCTAGTGACTGTGGCAATGGATTGTTTTGTCCACCAAAGTTGTGCCAACTGTTGTTTTTGCATTGAAGATTCCTGGCGACCATGGCAATGGGTTATTTTACCTACCAAAGTTGCCTAGGAATTGTGCCAATGTGTTGTTTTTCCCACCGAAGGTATGCCAACTGGCTGAATCACACCGATGGTGCCCAATGACCTATTTTTTCCATCGAAGGTGCCTAGCGACAGCGCTAACGGGCTATTTTACCTACCAAAAATGTCTAGCGACTGTGCGAACATGATGTTTTTCAAACCAAAGGTGTGCAAACTGGTTATTTTTCCCACTGAAGGTGCCTAGCGAACATCTCAATGGGCTATTTTACCTATCAAAGGTCCATAGCAATCGTGCCAACGTGCTATTTAGCCCAACAGGCTAGTTTTCCTAGCAAAGGTGACTGGTAATCTTGCCAATAGGCTATTTTTCCCACCAAATATATGCCAACGAGCTGTTTTACCTACTGAAGGTGTGTCAATGGGCTATTTTTTCCATTGAAGGTGTCTAATTGATTGTTTTACCCATCAAAGATGCCTAGCAACTGTGCCAACTAGATGTGTTGCCCACCGAAGTTGTGACCATGGGCTATTTTTCACGTCGAATGTACCTCGCCAACATGCCAACGGGCTATTTTGCCCACCGAAGGGGCCTAGTGACTATGCCAAAGGGTTGTTTTGTCCACCTAAGGTTTGCCAAAGGGCTGTTTGACCTACAAAAGATGTGCCAACAAGTTGTGCTTTTGCACGAAGAAGCCCAACGTGCTATTTCACCCATTGAAGGTGCCAAGCGAACGTGCCAATAGGCTATTTTTGCCATCGAAGGTTCCTAATGACTATACCAACAGGTTGTTTTGCCCACCAAAGGTGTGCTAACGGGTTGTTTTGCCCATAGAAGTTATGCCAACGAGTTGTTTTTCCCATCGAAAATTCCCAACATGCTATTTTTCCCTCCGAAGGTCCCTAGCAATCATGCCAACGAGTTGTTTTGCCCATTGAATGTGTGCTAGTTGGCTATTTTTCCCACCTAAGGTGCCTAGTGATCAGGCCAATAGATTATTTTTCCTATTGCAGGTGCCTAGTGACAGTGCTAACGGACTGTTTTTCCCACCAAAGGTGTTGAGCGACCGTGCCAACTAGATGTGCCCGCTGAATGTGTACCAACGGGTTGTGCTTCCCACCGAACATGCCCAATGGGTTATATTTCCCATCGAAGGTGCTTGGTGACTCTATGAACGTGCTGATTTTCCCTACAAAGGTGTAAACTATTGTTTTTTCACTGAAGTTGCCTAGAGATTGTGCCAATGGGTTATTTTGCCTGCCGAAGGTGCCTAGCAGTCGTGCCAATATGCTGTTTTTCCTATCAAAGGTGTGCCAACGAGCTGTGTATCACACCGGTGGTGCCAAACAGGCTGTTTCTCCCACTAAAGATGCCAGTCGACCGTCCAAACAGATTGTCTTTCCCACAAAAGGTGTGCCAACAAGCTGTTTTGCCTACCGATGGTGTGTCAATGGGTTGTTTTTCCCATTGAAGGTGCCCAGCTAACTGTTTTGCCCATCAATGATGCCTAGCGATTGTGCCAAGGGGTTGTTTTACCCACCAAAGGTGTGTCATAAGCTATTTGAGGGCTATTTTTCCCATTGAAGTTGCCTAGTGACTGTGCCAATGAGTTGTTTTGCCCACCGAAGGTGCTTAGTGACTATGCCAAAGGGTTGTTTTGACCATCGAAGGTGTACCAACGGGCTGTTTTCCCTACCAAAGGTGTGCCAACGGGCTGTTTTATAAACCGAAGATGTGCTAAAGTGTTTCATCTATAGAAAGTTCTACCAACAGGTTGTTTTGCTTATTAAAGGTATGCAAACAGGCTGTGCTTCTGACTGAAGATGCCCAATGGACTATTTCTTCAGTTAAAGGTCCGTCGCGATTGTGCCAACATGTTGTTTTGCTCACCGAAGGTGTGCCAACAGTCTCTTTTGCCTGCCAAAGGTATGTAATGGGTTGTTTTTCCCATCAAAGATGCCCAACTGACTGTTTTGCTGATTGATGATGCCTAATGACTATGTGAAAAAGCTATGTTGCCTACTAAAGGTGTACCAATGGGTTTTTTTTCCTGCAGCAAGTGCCTAACGAACGTGCCAACGGCCTGTTTTTGCCAACAAAGGAGCCTACTGATCATGCCAATGGGCTATTTTCCCCGTCGAAGGTGTGACAACGAGTTGTTTTGCCCATCGATGTTGTACTAACGAGTTGTTTTTCCCACCACAGGTGTCCAATAAGCTGCTTTTCCCACCGAAGGTCCCCAGCAATCATGCCAATGAGTTGTTTTGCCCACCGAATGTATGCTAGCTAGCTGTTTGTCCCAACTAAGATGCCTAGTGTTCATGCTAACAGATTGTTTTTCCCACTGAAGGTGCCTAGTGATAGTGCTAACGGGTTGTTTTGCCAACCAAAGGTGCCGAGCGACCTTGCCAACGGGTTGTTTTGCCCATCAAAAATATGCCAACGGGTTGCGCTACACACAAAAGGTTCCCAATGGGCTATTTTTCCCACCGTAGGTAGCTAACAACTGTGTGAATTGGCTGCTTTTCCCTACAAAGGTGCCTAGTGACCATGGCAATAGGTTGTTTTGCCCACCAAAGTTGTGCCAACTATTATTTTTTCACTGAAGATGCTTGACGACTATCCCAACGGGTTATTTTACCACCGAAGTTGGCTAGCAATTGCACCAATGGGTTGTTTCTCCCAACAAAGGTTCCTAATTAATGTGCCAATCGGCTGTTTTACCCTCCAAGGGTGTGTCAACGGGTTGTTTTTCCCACCGAATGTGCCCAATAGACTATTTTTCCTAACGAAGGTGCCTAACGATTGTACCAATGAGTTGTTTTGCCCATCGAATGTGTGCCAATAGGCTTTTTATTCCACCTAAGGTGCCTATTGATTGTGTCAACCGAATGTTTTTTAGACCTAAGATGCTTAGCAATAGTGCTAGCGAGCTGTTTTGCCCAACCAAGGTGCATAGCGACCGTGCCAATAGGTTGTTTTGCCTACCAAAGGTGAGCCAACAGGTTGTGTTTCCCACCAAAGGTATCCAATGGGCTATTTTTCTGACCGAAGATGCCTGGCGACTGTGCCAATGGGCTGTTTTGCCCACCAAAAGGGCCTAACGATTGTGCTAATGTCCTATTTTTCCCACCGAATATACTTGACGAATGTGCCAATGGGCTATTTTGCCCAGCTAAGATGCTCCAATGGGCTATTTTTCCTTCCCAAGGTGTGCCAACGGGCTACTTTTTCCACCAAATGTGTGCCAATTAGTTGTTTTGCCCACCAAATGCTCCTAGCGACTATGCCATCGTCCTGTTTTTCACATCGAAGGTGCCTAGTAACTATGCCCACGGGCTGTGTTTCCCATCAATGGTGCTAAATGGGCTCTTTTTCCCATTGAAGGTTCCCAGTGACCATGCCAACTTGTTGTTTGTCCTACTGAAAGTTGGCCAACGGGCTGTTTTTCCCACAGAAAGTGCCTAGCGATCGTGCCAACGGGCTATTTTTCCCACCAAAGATGTGCAAAGGGTTGCTTTGTCCATCAAACGTACCCAACGGGCTATTTTTCCCACCAAAGGTGCGTAGCGACCATATCAACGTGTTGTTTTCCAACAGGCTATTTTTCCCACCGAAGGTGCATAGCGACCATGTCAATGTGTTGTTTTTCCCACTAAGTGTGTGCCAACGGGCTATTTTGCCCACCGAAGGTGCCTAGCGATCGTGTCAACGGGCTGCTTTTCCTGGAAATGGTGCCTAACGACTGTGCCAACGTGTTGTTTTTCCCACCAAACGTCTGTCAATGAGCTATTTTGCCCACTATAGGTGCCTAGCGACCGTGCCAATGGGCTTTTTTACCCTCTAAAGGTGTGCCAACGGGCTATTTTTCTGATCAAAGGTGTATGTCGACCGTGCCAACATGTTGTTTTTCCCTATGAATCTATGCCAATTGGCCGTGTTTCCCATCAGTCGTGCCAAACGGGCTCTTTTTCCCTCTGAAGGTGCCTAGCGATCATGCCAACGGCTTTTTTTCCCACATAAGGTGTGCCAATAGGCTACCTTTCCTACCAAAGATGCCTAGCGACCTTGCCAACTGGTTGTTTTTCCCATCGAAGGTGCCTAGCAATCGTGCCAACATGTTGTTTTTCCCACCAAAGGTGTGCTAACAGGCTATTTT
>JAOTJB010315883.1:0-42374 GCA_027123815.1 Erythroxylum minutifolium | reverse complement strand
TCCACACTCATTAAGCCATTGCAACTTATAAGGACTAGAGTGCTTAATGAGAGGCAGCCCCAATTTCTCAACCAAAAATGTGCTTGCAACATTAGTGCAACTACCTCCATCAATTATTAAACTATGCATCTTACCCTTAATTAAACATCTGGTGTGGAATATGTTCTCCCTTTGTTCATCAAACTCTATCTTTTCTTGTGCATTGAGAGCTCGCCTCACTACTAGTGCTTCGGCCTGGACTGGTCCCTCAACTTCTTCATCAGTGCAATCCTCTAACTCAGGCATATCACCTCCATCACTATCTTCTGATTCAATTACCCCATCTCTCAAATACATGATCTTCCTATTGGGACATTGCTTCGCCTTATGACTCAAACCCAAACACTTGAAGTATTTGATGTCTCTTTGCTTAGTGCTAGGATTTTAATCAATTGATGTAGGTACACCTTTAGAAGCTGTCCACTTTTCCTTGAACTTGTCCTTATTGTCATAGGACTTATCCTTGCTCTTTTCCTCCTTGGACCATTTAGGACCCCAAGAATTTGAAGGTCCCGAGGTGTCGCCCTTGTTAAAGCTTTTTCCCTTCAATTGCTTATCAATCTTCATAGCCATGCTTACCATGCCCTCTAACTCCAAGTATTGATGAAGCTCTAACACGTTGACTATCTCTTCGTTTAGACCAGCAATGAACTGAGCCATTGTAGCCTCTTTATCCTCCTCTATGTTAGTTCTTATCATAGCTATCTCATTTTCTTGTGGTAATCTTCCATCCTCTTCGTGCCTTGCCTCAATATTTGGAGTTTTTGATGCAACTCCCTATAGGAGTAACTTGGAACGAATCTCTTTATCATGATGCGTTTCATCTCATCCCAGGTTTCAACCGGTCTTTCTCCAATTCATCTTCTACTAACCTTCAATTGATCCCACCAAATAGCTACATAATCAGAGAACTCAACTGCCACCAGCTCCACCTTCTTCTCCTCAGAATAGTTGTGGCAGGCAAATATCATCTCTACTTTCCTTTCCCACTCCAAGTAGGTATCTGCATCATTACTTCCTTGAAATGGTGGCATCCTAATTTTGATGCTGCCAATGTTTCTGTCTAACTTTTCAGTCTCTTCTTCCTCTCTGCCTCTTTCAGCTCTTCCTCTATGACCACCTCTATTTCAGCCTTTATCTCCTCTACCACCTCTTGCATTGTTTCAGCCTCCATACAACTCTTTCTCATCAAATCCATCTTCATCTTGCTCCTCCTTATAGTAATAATGATTATGAACTAGAGGGTTCTCTCTTCTTCTTGTCCCATTATTCCCTGAAGATTCGGCTTGAATATTTCTGAGAAGCCTATCTTATCTTTCAAAGTTTCTATCTTGCTGCTCAAACTTGTCTTTGACATTAAGGAACATAGTCTCTATTTTCTTGAATTGATTTTGCATTGCTTCAAGAGAAAAGAATGTATTTCGTTGGTCTTCTTCACTCTCATCACTGTTTCCATCTTTATTGCTATTATGAGACATGATTAGTTCCTGCAAGAAAATGTTAGAAGCCTCACAACACTCCCTCACGTGTTTCTCTCTAGAACATAATTTCCCACTCATGTTTTACCAATAATATGGTTTTTCTCTATACAATCTCACACTCTTGCCTTTTTTCCACTAAAGTGCCTCCTTTATTGTTACTCTTCAAGATCACTTCAACAAGATCAAGGAAATCAACAAGCAACAAGTTTAAGTATAAGCACAAAGATAATGACCTTAACAAAAAAAATGAATAGATGAAACAAATCTAGAAGCAAAATATTGTACAGATGGAAAATAAATCAAAGTGCTAATACACGAATGAAGGGTAGTGTAGGCAACAATTCTTATGTCAATTGAACAATTATGAGTGCAACAATTATTCAAATCAGTGTAGAGCAACAAAGATAGGTACTAAAACAAGAAATAAACCAAGAAACAAAAAATAATAATATGACAAACTCACCAACTCAGACCAAATTATTATTTTTATTTTTTATTTTTATCCCAATATGCCAAAATTCCAAAAATTGAACACAAAATTCAAAGAAAATGTTTCTTGATAGGTTATTGAATGAAAGAAAGACAATATAGATGAATCTTGAATTGACAAGAACAAATCTTAAATGAAAGATCAAACAAAGATTCAAAGAATCACAATCTTGGATGTTTCTTGATCAATCTTAAAATTTCTTTTCTTTTCTTTCTTGTCTTTCCTTTTTTCATTTCTTTTCTTTTCTTTTCTTTTCTTTTCTAAGGAATAATGAAAGATACGTATGAGTTTAATAGAATTAAGCGAAAGCTCTGCTACTAACTGATGCGGAAACCCCAAGAAAATAAGGTTCTTGAAACCCCCTAATCCTGTTGAATCAAATCCCCAATCTTTCTATTCTAAGAACATGCTAGTTCAAACCCCAATTATATCAAATTGAGACCTAAACCCAAAGAAAATAGAAGAATTGAACACACCACAAGCGATTACCTTGATAAGTGACGCAATCCTTGAAGTAACAACAAGAACACGCCTTTCTTGAAGAGAATATCTTTGAATTTCATTAATCAACTAATCTAAAGTTTACAAGGATAAAATAAAGTATTATAGCCCTTGCTCACGTCCTAACCCTAAAAGGAATAGGTTACCAACCCATTTAATGCTAAAAATAGGCCTAATCCTAACTAGTTTAGGAGTTATTGCCCAATAACACAATCTGATCCTAATCCACTTAGGATTGAGCTAAACTAACTTAAATAAGACCCAAATAACTTAAATAAACCTAGGGGAATGAGCCTAATGGAGGCGTAAAATAAACTAAGGCAAGCTTACAAATAAATATCCAGTACATAACAAGTCTTTTGGCCCTAATAAGTAAAGGATAAATAACAAGCCCAATGTATTAAATTAAGCCCATAAGAATAATTAAACTTGTCTTGAAATTTGGCTAAGTATTAGCCCCTCCACACACCCTCTCTAGAAGAATCACAAACTTGACTACTCCACTTGAATTCTCCATGTATGGTTCAGCCTAGTCCTCAAGGTGAGATGTAATGTGACTTTGAGCAAACCCTTTAAGTGCTTGTTTAAGCCTTACTGCACGTTGCTTTGTAATAGGTCCGCTTGGTAAAGTAAGCTTGTCTTCGCATGTGGCACCTTGATCTCCATTCCTGCCATGGCTTCTTGTGTCATAAACTCTTGTTTTCTACTATTGCACATCCTCAAACAAATGGATAAAATAAAGTAGTTAATAAGACATTTACTACTTTGTTACATTCTATCATTCAAAAAACTTAAATCAATGGGAAAAATATTTGTTGCATGTCGAGTTTCCATGCTAGTCAGTTCATTATATTATTCTTCTTTCAAAATTGTGTATAGATTTAAATCTTTTATTCCTTTACATATCTTACCTTTTCCTATTAAGAATAAGCTAATTGGGATAGTAAGCATAGGGCAAATTTTGTTAAGGAATTACATGCCAAGGTTCATGCTAAAATAGAGAGAAAGAATGAATAATGTGCAAGGCAAGCTAATAATGTGTATATAAATGTTGTTTTCGAACCCAAAGATTGTTTAGGTTTATATGCATAAGGAGAAGTTTTCTATTTAAAAGAAGTCTAAGTTGCAGCTTAAGGGAGATGGTCCTTTTCAAATTTTGGAGAAGATCATTGACAATACCTATAAACTAGTCTCTCTAAGGAACCGTAATAATGTGAGTGCTAATTTAACACTCATCGATCCATTGTAAGGCGTTGGAGGTCCTATGACAAGAGCTACAATTAAGCGCATGAAGGAGACTTTGCAAGGTTGACCAAGGATATTCAAGAAAATGTGGTTGTAGTTAAAGATTCTAAGGCATTATCAAGATTAATTACTTATCTTCATTCCCAAGATGATGGAAAAAACCTAACAATAAAAATAGTTCTTGGAGCCTAATATTTAAGGATGACCGACATGTTCTTTTATAAAGCCCAATCTACATATTTACATTTTGAAAAGGTTAAAGATGTGGGATTAGATGGCAATTTCATGTTTTTGACATTCTTTCATCATTTATTATTAGTTTCAAGTTATTTTTGGAAGGATATCAAATTTAAGGTTGATTAAGATTGATTCGTATCAATGAGGTAAAGGAATCCTTCCTAGTCAAGTCTTTCCTATTTGGTTATATTTAGAAATAGTCAAGAAGATATTTCCTTATAAGATTTCATCTTTTGTTGCCTATTTAAATAGGCAATGTGTTGTATTATGAAGTTCATCTTATCATCGATAAACTTTGAGTTTTTTTATATTGTGAGAGCTTTCTCTTGGATCTGATAAACAAGTTTGGTTGGAGTCAAGCTCGAAGGATTTTGAGGCTTTTTTTCCTTGTTGATTTTGAGTCATATGACCAATAACGATAAAACGTGTTGGCTAATAACAAAAAATGAACTAAAGCCATTTTACTTAGGCGATTTGGGGTCGACATTCTCCAAGCCTTGTTTTTCATGTATTAAGCATACTTCCACTTTAAAAACATGTAGACAAGTGATTAATCTTGGGAAAAATTCTTATTCATCTTGAACATCATCCTTTTATGCTTTTCTTTGATTAATCCTTGCAAAGTTATCTTCATATGTTTGGTCTTTGTCTTAGTCATTGACCTCCAATTTCTTATAAAAGATCATAAGAATGATTTTAAATAAGTGTTGGTGTAAGATCCCATATGATTCCCTTCCTTCTCAAAAAGATTCGTCCTTGATCCACTTACATCATACAAAGCTAACTAATATCATTAAAAGTAAAACTCTTATTATCATAGTGGCTTGTCAAGTTTAGTCTGTAGACATTGTAATTGATCTTCTCCAGCACTTGAAAATGTCTATCTCCCCTAGAATGCAATTGGAATTCAAGCAAGAAACCTCTCCTTGCATATATGAAGCCAAACCTAACCTTTAGGTTAAAAAACAACCTTTATACGCACCTTATTTGGCTTGCCTTATATATTGATCATCCTTTCTCTTATGATAGCAAAAACCTTAGCATGCAAATCCCTAACAAAATTTTCCCTATGCTTCCCATCCAAATTAGTATGTTCTTTCATAGGAAAAGGCAAGATTTTTTAAAGGATTTAAAGGCTTAAATCCACACTTTTAAAAGGAGAATAATAGAATGAACTTACCAGTTTCACGTGACAAATGTTTTTCCCATTGGTTTAAGTTTGCTTAATGATAGCACGCATTAAAATAGTAATTATCCTAGCAACAACTTCAGTTTGTCCATCCATTTGAGGAAGTGCAATAATAGAAAACAAGAGTTTAGTCCCTAACTTATTCAATAAAGTATGCCAAAAATGAATTAAGAACTTAACATCTCTATCATTTAATATTATTCTAAGCAATCCATGCAAACATATTATTTTCTTAAAGAACAAATCAGCAATATATATTACATCATTGGTTTTAGAACATGCAATGAAAATTTCCATCTACCTAAATATATCAACAAAGAATAATATACTATCTTTAGATAAAGTTGTACACCAACTATATAACATTACTTTTAATTTTTCTTACTTACATATGATACACTTATCATAAATATATTACACATCATTTTTCATATTAGGCCAATGAAAATGTTCTTGCAATATATCTAAATTTCTTTTGCACACAAAAATGTCCCATTAAGTCACCTCCATAAGTCTCTAACTAGCAATTCACGCAAAGAATATACAGGTATACATAATTTATCTTTCTTAAAAATAAACCATCATGCCTATGAGAGCCATATGCATACTTAGAACGTTCATTCTACAATTGAATGGAATCATCAACATTAACATACAAATCTTTAGTACATTCAAAGCTAAGTAATTTAGTTTGCCCATGATGTGGGCCTCCCTCGTAATGCATAAATCTCAGTAATCATATCTAACAACTCTTAGTACTGACTTCTAACCAACTTGAGTGCTATCTTGGAGACAAAAAAAGTACTATGCCAAACTACTACCTTAACTCTAACATTGGAGATAAAATCATATGGACTAATCACCACACTCAAGTGCTACACAAACAAAACTACTCTTGAAACCATTGCTTCTGTACCTTCAAAGTCCCAGGGTATAATCTGGTTTTGTTTAAACACCCAATTCTCCTAAGTAGTGTTTATAATCTGGCTATTTGATGGAAATCTTCAGTTTAGACAACCCAATAGATGAAGAACTAAGATACGTATGAAATGAAAATTAGCACCCTCCACAATTAGTGGAAAGTTGGATCTTTCAAGTTTAAAAGTAATATGCAAACTATTTTAATCCCTTTATCAAAGGAATGATGATAAAATGAATAGAACAACACTTTGAATCCACTAAAAGGTCACAAAGTTAACAAGTTTCATAAGTTAGAAAGAAAACAAAGATTTTGGGTGGTGAACACCACAAACTAAATTAATTTGATAAGTTCCAGAATTGAAGCAAGAAATTTAAACTAAAATCTCACAAAAAATTCAAAAGTTTTATATTGATCAAATCCATGCTTCTTAAAAAGAGAATCAGCCTTGTTTATATAGAAAAAAGGCTAAGACACAACATTCAATTCTAATTTAATACAAATTGTAACTTTCCATTTAATGACAACCCGACAACTTGTAACTCCTTATTCTAATTAAGAGACACAAAAAATCACACCTAATACAAATTGTAACTACCCATTTAATGACATCCCCACAATTTGTAACTCCTTATTATAATTAATAGACACTAAAGTTCACACTTAACACAAATTGCAACCTTAATTCTTGCATGTTGAATTCACACAACAAAAGACCCAAGCCCAACTTACTAAAGTTGATACGAACCCGCTAGGCAACCTACACTAGGAACTCTTGATCCATTTTTTATGCTTGCCCAAAATTCTAGAAAACAAGTTGAATGATTAGATTAGGACTTCGAGGAAGCTAAGTCCTTAAAAACCAATATCTTAATATGCCACAAAGGTTTATCACTCCCTTGATAAGTCAGATTTACATTCTAACAAGAACACAAAAGAACAAGCAAAGTTTGCTAGAAAATACCTCAATTTTTGTTGATAATAAAGATAATCCTGTAATACATCAAATGGCATTTTAAACAGGTCCCTATAAGGAAAGGATTTTCTTACCTATTCCTAGTTCATACCTAAGTAGGAAAGAATTAAATAGGGAAGGAAATCCTTAATTTTAGGATACAAATTATCCTTGAATGTGGATATGACGGAAACAATTTGGTTTATGTAGATACGGCGAAAATTATTAAGGAAAAATTCTTAATAAGGCCTTATTCACACAAAAAGGTAAATTTGGGTTTAATTAAATCAACATAACCAGCCCATTTCCTTATTGCATCTTAATTATGTAGATTGGACTTCCTTCAAACCCATGCGTGATTATCAACCTTGTATCTTGGATTGAAGCTTTGTTCGCCATGTACCTTATTTTTTCCAACACCTTGTACATGAAGATAAGTAATTAATCTTGGTAATGCCTTAGCACCTTTAAGAACAACCTTCTTTTCTTGCATCTCCATGATTAATCCTTGCAAAGCATCTTTCATTCATTTTAATCTTTCTCTAGTCATTGGACCTCCAATGCCTTGTAATGGGTCTTGGAAAAATTTGCTAACATCATCTTGAGCCATTTAGTCAGTTCAATCTTGATCCCCATCAAAGTTCAAAATAACATAAAATAATAGCTCAAGATACAAATACGTATAATCAAAGCTGGATGATTCGTGTTTTATTCTTTAATGGGCTAGATTGATTCAAATAATGTGGGTTAGATTATTGTCTTCATGATTTGAACATGTTTGAATCAAGTTAATAAGCTTAAGCTCTTCTTACATATATAGACCCTTTATAGAATTTAAGTGGGTTTGTTCCTTCCAAATGTCTTTAAGTAAGCAAGTTAATGCTTCTTTCATCATTTTAGCTTTAGCTTTTGTAATTGTACCTCCATTAATGGTTAAAGGATCTTGCTTCTTGACATTACTTCCAACCTTGGTTGAATCATCCCCTTGTTGATTCATATCAGATTGGTCAACTAAACATTGAGTATCCTTAGCAGACTTGCAAACATCACTCATAACATCTGTAGCCTTTGCTCTTCTTCTCCTAAATCATATGGCCATCTTTTCTTTAGTTGTCCCTTCTCCTTTATTTAGATGGTATTTATGATTAGAAATAACCTTTCTTGGTCTCCTAATACCCCTAATGACCCCTTAAAATGGTTAATGCACTTATTACATACCTTAAACCCCAACTCCAACTTTTCTTTTATCCTTAAAACGGCTCTTAGTAGTTTTTCCTATCAAATTTGGGCTAAAAGGAACAATAAGATTTTTAGGAATGATAGTTACACTCCTCAACAGGCTGTATCTAGCACCCTCCTTGGAATTAAGGAAAATCTTATTGAAAAATGCTAATACTTTTCTTTTCAACGGGAACACGTTTTGAATTTTCGGAAGGTAACATTATCTTTCGGGCAAGGAAAAGGAAATTAAATGATATGCATGCTCACATTAAAGTTCCTTTGGGCTTCTCCCTTATCTCCCCATTAAGAGGCTACCTTTAAGGTGAGCAAGTAACCAATTTCAAAGCCTAATAGATTAGATATCCAACATGATAACACAATAAAGCATACTAGATGCTAAAATTACACTAATATCATTTTGCCTTCCCTTATGTGGAACTAAGTGTTGGCACCTCTCGAGTTTATTTTTATTGTTGCTAGTTAAGCAATGCTCATTTTTGTTAAAGCTGCCACTTAGGATTAGTCTAGGCTCTCCAATTTTAGCATATGCTTATGGATAGCTTTATCTTACTTGACATAGGTGATGTGAACCCCATAAATCAAGATCTAGGAACCCATGAACAAGCAGTTGAAAGGAATTTCTAGGAAAGCTAAATTAGTTTTGCTTTCAAGAAAAACCTTGACCAATGTTTAGAGAAACACAAACCAAAGTTGTAAAAGAAGGATATTGATTTCACAGTCTAGAAAAGAAGAGATTGAGAGTAATAAGTCAGATGAACACCACAAGCAATAACCTTCATAATTTCCAAGTTCAATGAAGAACCAACAAATTTCATAAAACCTCTAATATGAATTCTTGTACAAAGAGGACAATTATTTAGGCTAAAGAAAACCCTAATCAATCTTCTATCAATGATTTATTCCTAAAACTAAGGAAATCCCTACGATTTAGGAAAGCCTTTTCAAAACTAATTTCCAAAGTCAAATATAGAAAGTGGAGTTTTAGGCATGCCCAAATCAACCAGAGATCACCTGAAATCATCAAAATAATATATTCTTCTAATTAGGTCAAATAAACAACTAATTAGGCCTATTTATTATGTTAATTAAGATGATAGGGCTTATTAATGTCTCTAAGTCCAAATCAAGTTCTATTGTGGCTTGTTTAGCCCAAACATTTTCAATCAGTCTATTAAGAGCTTCCCTCATCCTTTTAGGTTTAGCCCAAGTTAATGGACCTCTACCAATGTGTAATGGAACATCGAAATATGTTAAACCAGATTGCACCATCCTTTACATGTCCTTAGCTGGGTTTCCATCATTCCCCCTCTCCTTAAAAGGATTCATCCTCTAATCTTCATTACCTACATCAAATGGAGACAGATCGAAAACATTAAATGCAGCACTAACATTATACCCACCTGGTAGATCTAGCTTGTATGCATTGCCATTGATACACACAATGACTTGGAATGGTCCATCTCTTAGACGCAATATAGAATGATATTTTGCTAGAAATTGCTCCTTCCTCAAATGAACCCAAACTCAATCTCCTAGTTCAAAGATCACTTTCTTACACCTTTTGTTGGCATGAGAAGCATATTGTTCCATTCTCTTTTTGATTTGAGGTCTAACGTTTCATGCAATTGCTTCACCAATTCAGCCTTCATTGTTCCATCTAAACTAGCACACTCATCCATTGGTAAAGGTGTTAAAATACATTGGATTCAGGGGATTAAACCCATACACAACTTCAAAAGGTGAAAATTTAGTAGTAGAATGGACAAAACGATTATAAGAAAATTTAACATGTGGCAAACAATCTTCCCAATTCTTCAAATTCTTTTGAATGATAGCACCTAATAACGTAGACAAAGAACTACCTCAATTTGCCCATTAGTTTGTGGACGGCAAGTTGTAGAAAACATTAGCTTAGTACCTAGCTTATCCTATAATGTCTTCCAAAACTAGTTTAAGAACTTCGCATCTCGATAAGAAACAATGCTCTTTGGCACTCCAAGAAGTCATACAACCTCATGAAAGAATGAGTCTTCAATGTGACTAGCTCTATAGCATCAAATGAAATGAGCCATCGTAGAAAACATGTTCAAAACAACAAAAACTGAATCATTACCTCTTTTTGACCTAGGTAAACCTAAGAAAAAGTTCATGGAAATATCTACCTATGGTGTTCTTATTGGCAAAGGATTATATAATCCATGAGGTAAAGATCTAGATTTATCCTGTTTGCAAGTTATACATTTCTAACAAATTCTTTCTACTTCATGTTTCATATGTGGACAAAAGAAATGTTCAACAAGTATATCTAAAGTTTTCCAACCACCAAAATGTCCCATTAGGCCACCTCCTGGACACTCATGAACCAGTAACTCCTTTAGAGAACAAATAGGCACACACAATCTATTTTCACAAAATAAAAAACCTTTATGCTTATAAAATTTTCCAAAGGCAACATGTTCACATGCTTCAAAGACGTTACCAAAATCAAGATCGAAAGAATATGAATCCTTAATGTACTCAAAGCCTAGTAATTTAGTATCCAACATAGAAATTAGGGTATACCTATGAGAAAAAGCATAAGTAGCCACATTTTCCTTACCTTGCTTGTCTTTGATCACATAAGGAAATGATTCAACAAATTCCACTCATTTTATATGGCATTTGTTCAACTTTCCTTGACCCTTAAAATGCTTCAAGAACTCATGATTAGTATGAATGAAAAACTTTTTGGGACACAAGTAATGTTGCCATGTCTCTAAGGCGCTCACTAAAGCATACTTCCCCTTGTCATAAGTTAGGTAGTTCAAGGATGCGCCATTTAGTTTTTCACTAAAATAAGGAAGTGGCCAATTTTCTTGCATCAAAATAGACCCAATATCTATACCTAAAGCATCACACTCAACTTTGAAAGTTTTGGCAAAGTTAGGTAGAGCGAGAAATGGTGCTAAACTTGGCTTGTCTTTAATCAAATTAAATGTTGATTATTGTTCACTACTCCACTTGAATCGAACATTGTTTTTAACAAGTTCAGTTAATGGTACCACAATGGTGTTAAAATCTTTAACAAACCTCCTATAAAAGCTAGCCAACCCATGAAAGCTTTGCACCTCAGTTATAGATTTAGGTCTAGGCCACTCACGAATAGCCTTAACCTTTTCTTCATTAACCTCTATTCCCTTACCACTAACAACATATCCAAGAAACACAATCTGATTAGTGAAAAAAGAACATTTCTTGAAGTTTGCATACAACTTCTCATCATGCAAAACATTTGGAACTTTGTGCAAATGTTCAATATGCTCATCTAAGTGCTTGTTATAAATTAGAATATCATCAAAGTACATAACAACAAACTTATAAATAAAGCACGTAAGACATAGTTCATCAATCTTATAAAAATACTAGGGGCATTAGTTAACCCAAAAGGCATAACTAGCCACTCATATAAATCATACTTCGTCTTAAAGGCAACTTTCCATTCATCACCCTTTCATATACGAATTTGACAATAACCAAACTTCAAATCAATCTTAGGGGAAATACAAGAACCGTGTAATCCATCGAGCAGATCATCCAACCTAGAAATGGAATGTGATACTTTATCATAATTTTGTTGATAGCTCTACAAGCAACATACATTCTCCATGTTCCATCCTTCTTAGGCACAAGTAGAATAGGAATTGTAAATGGACTCAAACTTTCTCTCACATTCCTTTTAGCTACCAACTCTTTAACTTTCCTTTGAAGTTCCTTTGTCTCTTTAGGATTGCTCTAAAAGGCTGCTCGATTCGAAATTGATGCATCGGGAATGAAATCAATTTAATGTTCTATTTCCTTAAGTGGCAGTGAACCAGTGGAAAGACATCAGCAAATTTCTACAAAAGAGACGTAGTAGCACCAGGAAAAGATGGGCTAGGATTGCTAGTATTAAAATAAGCCTCTTTGTACAATCATTGGCTGTTTTTAACAAAAAACTCTCTTAACCTCACTTTCTTTGGCATAAAAACTTACTTTTTTTTCTCTTGCTCTTTAGGCCTTTTCTTTTCTTCTTTTTTGTGATTATTGCCTCTTTTTCATATTCAATCTCACTTTCTTTTCTCACACTCATTTTTTATCCTTAATTAATCTTCATATACTTGCCAAGGTGTTAATAGTACAAGAGTTATAAGTTTCCCATGCATTATAAAAGAGTATCTGTTCTTGAATCCATCATGCATAACCCTCCTATCAAACTGCCATGGTCTACCCCAAGAGTAAATGACTAGCATGCATAGTTATAACATCATAAAGCACCTCATCATGATACCTACCAATGGAAAATGACACCAGCACTTGTTTATTAACTTGACTTCCCTACACTCAATCAACCATTGAAGTTTATAAGGTCTAGGATGGTTAGTAGTAGGTAGGTTTAATTTTTTCTACCAAAAGATTGCTTGCTACATTAGCATAACTTCACCTATCTATAATCATGCTACATACCTTGTTTTTGATGTGAAAATGTTTGTGAAAGATGTTATCTCATTGTGCTTCATCCTCCATCATTTTCACATTCAAAGCTCTCCTATTGATAAGGATTTCACTGGTAACTAGATACACTTCATTATCACTCCCCTTCGATTGTGGCATGCAATCATCATCAGATTCACCTTTCATCTAAAAATCACCATCTCCCCTCAAAATCATCACTCACTTATTGAAGCACTAGGATGAAATATGTTCCCATCCCAAATACTTAAAACATTTAATATCTCTATTTCTAGAGGTTTAGGAGTTAGACTTACCTTTATCTAAGCTAGAACCAGCATCCTTACTTTGAGGTGATTTAGACTTGTTCTTAAGATCAACCATATTATCCTTCTTGCTTCAATTTGATTTCCAAGAATAAATCAATTTCTGCTGGAACCATATTGATCGTTGTTCTTTGAGTTGCCTCTCAATCTTCATGATCATGTGTATCATATCCTCCAGTTCCACATAACGTTGCAGCTCTACCATATTTACAAGTTCTCGATTTAAGCAATGCAAAAATAGTGCCATGGTTTCCTCTCGGTGCTCCTCTGTATTAACCTTAATCATTGATATCTTCATCTCCTTGTGGTACTCCTCTACACTCTTAGATCCTTAGGAGCCTTGCAGCTGCTGGTATAAGTTCCTATAGTAATGAGATGGAATGTATCTTCTCCTCATAATAGCCTTCATCTCCTCCTAAATTCCAATTGGCCTCTCACGATTTCATCTCCTAGTCAAAACAAGTTGATCCCACCAAACAATAGCATAGTCAGTAAACTCAATGGTAGCAAGTTTTACCTTTTTCACTTCAAAGTAGTTGTGACAATCAAAGACCAACTCCACTTTCTTCTCCCACTCTAAGTATGCATCAGGATCATTCTTTCCTGAAAATGATGGAATCTTCATAATGTGGATCAAGATACTAACCGAATGGCTTCAAATGATGTTAGCAAATTTTCTTGAGACCCATTGCAAGGAATTAGAGGCCCAATGACTAAAGCAAGAACAAAACAAATGAAAGAAGCTTTGCAAGATTAATCATGGAGATGTTAAGAAATGAGGCTGTTATTGAAGGTGTTAAGGCATTACCAAGATTAATTACTTATCTTCATGTAAAAGATGTTGGACAAGACTTAGTACATGGTGAACCAAGCTTGGAATCCACGATACAAGGCTGATCATCATGCTTGGGTTTGAAAGAAGCCCAATCTGCATAATTAAGATGCAATTAACAAGTAGTCCAGTTATGTTGATTTGATTAAGCCCAAATTTACGTTTTTTGAGTGAATAAGGCCTTATTAAGGCTTGTTCCTTAATAATTTCGTTCATATCTTGATAAATAAGATTTTCCTTAATTTAGGAGATATCCACATTCAATACTGATTTGTATCCTCAAATTAAGGATTTCCTTTTTTATTTTGGTCTTTCCTACTTAGGTATGAACTAGGAATAGGTAAGAAAACCCTTTCCTTATATAATTAGGATATTATGATGCCTATTTAAAGGCCTACTTGATGTGTTATGAGATCAACATTACTATCAATAAAAATTGAGTTATTTTCCAGTAAGCTTTGCTTATTCTTTTCTGTTTTTGGTGGAGTACAAATCTGTCTTATCAAGGAAGTGATCAACCTTTGTGGCATCTTAAGATCGAGGTTTTAAGGACTTAGTTTCCTTAAGGTTCTAATCAGATCATTCAACCTGTTTTCTAGGATTCTTGGCACACATAACACATAGATCAAGAGTTCCTAGGGCTGGTCGCCAAGTAGGTTCGTATCATTTAGTGTTAGAGCCTTAGGTTTGTAGAAATCAGGTTTCTATCCTTTCTTTATTGTTTGTTTGGTGTTTGTTTCCTTTGTCCTTTTTTTGGAGTCCTTATTGATTTATGACTTCAGTTCATTCTATTACCTAAGTTATGTTTCAGATTCATTGCAATTATTCTGTTGTTATCTTTTAGAGCTCATATCATTCTTTTCAGTTGAATCATTTTCATACTCATTAAAAAAAAAGAAAACTACTTTAACAAAAACAAAACAAAAAAAGAGAAAAGAAAAGAGATGTTGTGAACTGATTTGTGTATCTTACTTCTAATTGAGTTATCTATTAGGATTGCAATCTGAATCTTTTTTGTAATCAAAGAATCGTAGTCTAAGAAAATTATTCATATGATATTTTCTTTCCTTTTCTAAGTTTGGATAATTGATTCTAGATCATTTGTAATTCTTGAATAATTTCATTCTCCTCTCTTTATTAGACAATTCATGCATGATAGAGCCATCACAAGTTGTTCAGATCTCTTTTTGTGTTCTAATACATTCATTTGCATGACTTTTGCTTCCTCTTGAAGTTATCTTGTTTCCTGGACTCTTTAATTATTATTTTCTTTGTGTTTACTATTTGCCTCAACTAAGTTTTTGAAGTTTTCATTTTATGATTTGCCATCATCTTGCCGATTACTCCTCTTAATTTGTTATTCTTGATTCTCTTAAGAACATAAAAGGGGGATGGCTTGAGTGAAAAGAAAGGCAATAATAGTGAGATCAACATCGAGAAAAGCTAAAAATGGAGTGAAACACGAGTGAAACTTGCATTATTTCAAGTGTAAACATGTGAGTGAGTGTGTGACTGTGAGGATCCTATTCTTTTTTTATACTAACTTTTTCTTTCAGGTTATAAACAAGAGTAGTGAAGTAGATTGACATGAAATTGTTCATAAAGGATTTTAATGAACAATTTAAGAAGTTTCACACCAGGTTAGATGATTTGCAATCTTTATGAGCTTCTAAATCCATAAAAAGGCGTGTGTTTAAGGAGGAAGAGGAAGGTAAATTAGAGTATGAAGATTTCAACTCTAGAAGAGGCAAGAAGGATGTTTCCAAAGGGATAACCATTTAGGCAGCATAAAGATGATGATTCCAGCCTTTCAAGGAAAGAACGATCCTGAGCTCTACTTGGAGTGGAAAGAAAGGTTGAGCACATATTTGACTATCATAACTACTCTGAGGAGAAGAAAGTGAAACTTGCAGCTGTTGAATTCATATATTATGCAAGTATTTGGTGAGACCAATTAGTGATAAATAGAAGAGGAATGGTGAGAGACCCATTCAATCATGGGAAGAAATGAAGATGGTAATGCAAAAGAGATTTATACCTAGCCATTACTATAGAGATTTGCATAGAAAGTTGCAAAGGCTAGTTCAAGGGTCCAAGAATGTAGAAGACTACTATAAAGAGATGGAGGTGGTCATGATTAGAGCAAACATAAATGAGGACTGAGAGGCAACAATGGCAAGATTCATAAGTGGTTTAAACAAAGAGATTGCTGATGTGGTAGTCATACAAAACTATGTGGAGATGGAAGAATTGCTACAAAGGCCATTAAGGTTGATAATCAACAAAAATCAAGAAAATTAGGTTAAAATTCTAACTCTTCTTGGAAGTCAACTTGGAACAATAAAGAAATCAACTCAACCTTGAAATCAAAAGGAGATGCAGAGTGAAAAGATTCAGTTACTGCTTCTAAAGGTAAAACCGAAACTAGATTTTCTCCTAAATCTCATGATATTAAATGCTTTAGGTGTTAAGGGCTTTGGGCATATTGCTTCTTAGTGTCCAAACAAAAGGGCTGTGATCATGTTGGAGAATGGTGATGTAGAGATTGTTAGTTCAAGTGACGATTAAATGCCACCATTGGAGGACTGTTCTGAAGTTGATGCTGAATAACCCATGCATGGATATATGTTGGTCATAAGGCTTGCACTAAATATTTAGTCCAATAATGAAAAAAAAGGAGATCAACATGAGCAAACTTTCCATACTTGATGCCACATTAAAAACAATGTCTATAGCATGATTATTGATGGTGGTAGCTGTACTAACATTGCTATTACTTTGTTAGTAGATAACCTAAAATTGGATACCTTCAAGCATCCTACACCATATAAGTTGCAATGGCTGAATGAATGTGGAGAAATTAAGGTGGCTAAGCAAGTTTTAGTGTATTTTTCTATTGGAAAATATAGAGATGAACTTCTTTGTGATGTGGCAACAATGCATACTAGACAAATTTTATTAGGCAGTCCATGGCAATTTGATAGGAAGGTTAGACATGATGGGTACACGAACTGTTATTCTTTTATACTTAATAATCGAACCATTGTTCTAATCCCTCTTAAACATTTATAGGCTCATGAGGATCAAATTAGGAAAGCAAGTGAGTATAAAATGAGAGGAAATCAAATTAGTGAGCAAGAGGAAAAGAAAAAGGAAGAGAAACATCAAATGAGAGAAATAAAAGAGAGTGAGGCCGAGAGGAAAAATCTCTTGAGAGCTGTTCAAGAAACAGAGAAAAGAAAGAAATTAAATGTAATTGCTAGAAAAAGTGAGGTTCAGAGTGCTATGTTAGCAAGGCAGTTACTACCTATACTTATCTACAAGGATGCTTATTTTTCTACCAATTAAGGATGGCAATTTCGGCCCAGTCCGTCCAGTCTGGGGTCGTCTGCACAGGCTAGCCTGTGGCCCCACCATTTTAGACAAAACGACTTCATTTAGTTCAAAATAATGCTGTTTTGGATTTTTTTAGTCAGCTAGTCGCATGGCCCGGCCCATCCCGGCCCGTGATTGAGGCCGGGCCTGTCCCGGCCCATTACCATCCTCACTACCAATGACCTTAACCCTACTTTGCCTAGTATGGTTGTTTCTTTGTTACAGGAGTTTGAGGACCTTTTCTCGAAGAGATACCACATGGACTACCCCCTTTAAGAGGCATTGATCATCATATAAATTTCATACTTGAGGCTGCTATTTCTAATTGACATACCTACAGAGCCAATCCTGAGGAAACAAAGGAGATACAACGACAAATTGATGTCCTAGTGCAAAAGGGATTTGTGTGAGAAGGATTTCTATTTAAGAAAGATAAACTGTGTGAGTATTGGTTATATTTGTGAGTTACTTGTTAGGGAGAATCATAGGGACAATTTGATGGGAAATTTTGGTGTCCAAAAGACTTTGGATATATTGCATAACATTTTTATTGGCCTAAAATAAAACATGATGTGCAATCTATTTGTGACAAGTGTATAACATGTAAGAAAGCAAAGTCTAAAGTAAAACTACATAGTTTACATGCCCCTTTACCTGTGCCTACTCAACCTTGGATTGATATTTCTATGGATTTTTCATAGGTTTACCAAGGTCTTAAAGTGGTCAGGACAACATATTTATTGTTGATCGGTTTAGCAAAATGGCTCATTTTATTGCATGTTCTAAAACTAATGGTGCAACATATATTGCTGATTTGTTCTTTAAAAAGGTTGTTCGATTGCATGGTTTGCCCAAGACAATTGTTAGTGATAGAGATGTTAAGTTCTTAAGTCATTTTTGGTGCACTTTATGGACTAAGTTAGAAAAAAATCTTGTTTTCTACTATTGCACATCCCCAAACGGATGGGTAAACTAAATTAGTTAATAGGACATTCACTACTTTGTTCCATGTTATCATACATAAGAACTTAAAATGATGGGAAAAGTGTTTGTCACATATTGACTTTTCCTATAATAGATCTCTTCATTCTACTACTTCCTTTTCACCTTTTGAAGCTGTATATGGATTTAATCCTTTAACTGCTTTGGATATTTTACCTTTGCCTACGGATGAACATGCTATTCTTGATGAGAAGAAAAAGGGAGATTTTGTGAAGGATTTACACATGTCATGGTTTGGGCTAACATTGAAAGGAAAAATGAATAATATGCAAGACAAGCTAATAAGGGGCACATAAAGTTTTGTTTGAACCTAGAGATTGGGTGTGGGTGCACATGAGGAAGGAACAATTTCCCACAAAAGGGAAGTCCAAATTGTAGCCTAGAGAAGATGGAACTTTTCAAGTCTTGGAGAGGATCAATGACAACACCTACAAGCTTAATTTGCCAAGCAACTATGGTAATGTTAGTGATACTTTTAATGTTGCTAATTTTTCATTATTTGATGTAGGTGATTCAAGGACAAATCCTTTCAAGGACGATTGGAGTGATGGGGATCAAGATACTAACCAAATGACTTTAGATAATGTTAGCAAATTTTCTTGAGACCCATTGCAAGGAATTGGAGGTCCAATGACTAGAGCAAGAACAAAACAAATGAAAGAAGCTTTGCAAGGATTAATCATGGAGATGCAAGAAAAGGAGGCTATTATTAAAGGTGCTAAGGCATTACCAAGATCAATTACTTATCTTCATGTACAAGATGTTAGACAAGACTTAGTACATGGTGAACCAAGCTTGGAATCCATGATACAAGGCTGATCATCACCCATGGGTTTGAAGGAAGCCCTATCAATTAAGATGCAATCAATAAGTGGTCTAGTTATGTTCATCTAGTTAAGCCCAATTTTACATTTTTGAGTGAATAAGGCCTTATTAAGACTTATTCCTTAATAATTTCGTTCATATCTTGACAAATCAGATTGTTTCCTTAATTTAGGAGATATCCACACTAAAGACTGATTTTTATCCTCAAATTAAGGATTTCCTTTCTTATTTAGGCCTTTCCTATTAGTTATGAAATAGGAAGAGGTAAGAAAACCCTTTCCTTATAGGATTGGGATATTATGATACCTATTTAAAGGGCTACTTGATGTATTACGAGATCATCATCATTTCCAATAAAAATTGAGTTATTTTCGAGCAAGAGTTGCTTGTTCTTTTGTGTTTTTGGTGGAATACAAATCTGACTTATCAAGGGAGTGATCAACCTTTATGGCATCTTAAGATTGAGGTTTTAAGGACTTAGTTGCCTTAAGGTTCTAATCAGATCATTCAACTTGTTTTCTAGGATTCTGGGCATGCTTAACAAATGGATCAAGAGTTCCTAGGGCATATTGCCTAGTGGGTTCATATCACTTCATTTTAATGTTTCCCAAGTTTCGATCATAATGATCTATCCTTTTCCCCCTTCAACCACCTCTATGTTGATCAAATCTATTATTAGCTTCTCCCATATTAAAATTATGACCATCATATTTCTCCTTATGTTCAACATGGTATTATCGCCTTTCTTGTCTATGCACAATTGGAACTTGATTCCTTTGCAAAGCTGCATCTTGTCTTTCCATCTTGGCCAAGATTTCACCAAATCTAACCTCCATATGCTCAAAGAAAGTGTTGACAGAAAGTTCCCTATTCAAATGTTTCTCATTTCCTTCCTTCTTTGACCATTATAGCAATCTAAGAAAGAATGAATTTGTAAAGAAAGAAACCTCACAAGTGTTTCGCTCAATAAGTGCTTCACTCTTTTGAGGCTTTTAATTCTATGTAGTCACTCTTGCCTTTTACCAATCAATTAAATTAGTTCTTTAAGGAATTAAAGAAACTCTGATCAAAAGTGATTACATTGCAATGCACACCCAACTTATCCAAAGAACTCAACCGACTTAAGGAACAAAGAAAATAGGACGAGGGTAAGAGCTTAAACAATGAAACTAGACAAGATAGCAAAGAAAAAAAGATGAATCAAAGAAAAAGATGCTACTTTTAAATTTCCAATAGGAATAGCAAATCAATTGCATCCCTTATAGCTCAATTCAAATCTGCTCTCTTTGCAAAAATTGAGCCTCCACTATTTTCTTCTTCTTCTTCTTCTTTTTTTTTGTCTTGTTTTCATTTCTTTGTTTAGCAAACAAAAACTGAGGCTATCAAAAGAAGTGAGAAGGAACAAGTATGAAAATGACAAGGAAGAGCAATCAATTTAGAAAAATAACAAGATGACTAGATTTGCAAAGTTTGAAAAGGAAATAAGAGAAAAAGATTGCAACAAGAAAACAACCAAACTTGCAACATTTGCAACAACTGAAAAAGAAATAAACAAAAGCAACAAGAAACGTAAATGGAAGAAAACAACCAGATTTGCAAGATTTGCACCATTTGAGAAAGACAAACAAAAGTAACAAGAAATGTGAATGGAAGAAAACAACCAGATTTACAAGATTTGCAACATTTGAGAAAGAAAGAAAAAAGAAACAAAATAAGTAATACGCACCAAACTTATTTAGGATAACTTAAGCTCTGATACCAACTGATCTAATCCTCAGAAATTGAGATCTAGGGACCCACGAACAAGTTGAAATGAATTTTCAGGAAAGTTAAATCAATTTGTTTTCAACCTTGACCAATGTTTAGAGAAACATGAACCAAAATTATAAAAGAAGGATATTGATGCCACAATCTGGAAAAGACGAGATTGAGAGTGATAAGTCAAATGAACGCCACAAGGAGTAACCTTGATAAGTTCTAAGTTCAATGAAGAACCAACAAAGTGAATAACCTCTCCAATTTCATAAAAATTCCAATATGAATTCTTATACAAAAGATGACGTTTATATAGGCTAAAAAGAAAACCCTAATCAATCTTCTAGCAATGAGTTATTCCTAAAAATAAGGAAATCCCTAAGATTTAGAAAAGCCTTTTCAAAACTAATTCCTAAAGCCAAATATAGGAACTGGACTTTTAGGCACACCCAAATCAACTAAAGATCTCCTTATATCATCAAAATATCACAGTCTTCTAATCAAGACAAATAAACAACTAATTAGGCCTATTTAATGCATGAATTAAGGTGATGGGGTTGATTAATCTCTACAAGCCTAAATCAGCTTCTATTATTGCTTTTTTAGCCCAAACATCTTCAATAATTCCATTAAAAGATTCCTTCATCCTTTTAGCTTTGGCCTGAGTTATTAGAACTTCACCAATGTGTAATGGATCACCAAAATATGTTGAACTAGATTGCATCAACCTTTGCATGTCCTTAATTGAAACATCAATAGAGATTACATCATTGTTAATAGGTACTCCATATCTTTTTTTCTTTCTTTTAAGCTTTTTGTTTTAACGTGCTTGTATATTCTCTTCTCCATTTATTAATTCATTTTCTAATTTATCAAAAAACCCTATGTTTTATATTAAATTTATGGATATCCCTCTAGATATGTCATCAATAGGGAAGAAAACCCTAAATAAAAATATAAAAATTTTCAATTTGGTTTTGAATTAATGGATATCCCTTTAGAAATATCTTTTTTCTGGGGAAAATACACAACAATCTATAAGACTTTTCCATTTAACATCCATTCCTAGATATTCGTTCAGTTGTCTATTTATTTCCGAAAAACCCTATATACACTCTAGGACTTCCCCAGTTTTTATTAAGTTTTTGGATATCACTCTAGATATATTTTATTTTGGAATAAATTATGATAAACTACTCTTGGACTTTTTAAAAATCCGTGGATATCCCATCAAGAATCTCTCCAAACTTGGAAAACATACTATATTCAACTGTACAAGTTCTTCATTTACCTTGAAATTCATATATATATCTAAGTGTCTATTTATATATATAGATTGGTATATGGAGTTTTCTTTCAAATTAAAGAGATAGTTTTAAATTGTTGGATATCCCTTTAGGTATCTCTTCATTCTGAAGAAAACTATATTCAACTTTAGAACTTCTTAATTTAGGTTGAAACTCCTAGATATCCATCCAAGTATCTCTTTAGTTTGTGAAAACTTTATATACCACATCAGGAATTCCTAGTTTTGTTTTAAATTCACATATGGAGTCTTAATGCCCTCCCTAAAATCAAGATGTAGATAAGGACAATTCCAAAATCAAGAAGAGAAGGAAAAGAGGATACTACTAGTGAACATCTATACTAGATTGATCACTAGTTTTTATACCTGTACTGTTCTTATTATAGTCAGTTTGAATATTAGTTTTCTAGTTAGTCCTCCCTCTAAGGATTATTTTACTTGGTCTAACTATGCTATGTGATTAATCAAATGAAACAAGTTGTTTCAAATACTTCCTGTGATCCATTGCATAGTCCAAGTTTTCCCATTGAAAGGGAATGAGCTAAAAGATTTGAAGAAGCCTTGAATGGGCTTATTTAAGACATACAGGCTAAACAAATGCCTCTTGGCTCTACAAACATTAAGAATGACATTAGCATTAAACTATAGCCATTATGTTATTAAGATAAAGAATGTAGGTTTTGAAGACTTTATGCCTAAGAAGTTCATACATGGGTTGGCTCATTTGGACTTAATTTGCTCTTTTTTTGGGCTCTATATGATATTTTAGACTTCAATGCTTTAGTTGAACACATTTCAAAATTTGTTAGTTAGGTTTGTGATGTGGGAGCATCTAAGAATGGTTTAGTACATAATGGGTTTGGACCGAGTATGGGCTGCAAACTTATTATGGCTGAATTTTAGGAAGTTTTCTTTGTTATTTTTTGACATTTTCATATTTTTTGCTATTATAATTTTAGAAAGGATAATAATTTAGAAAAGGGCTGGAAAGTAGGTTTACTTGCCATTCAAGTATCATTCTTTATTTTATTTTCTTTGTTTCCTAGTCAAACTAGGCAAATTTTTAGCTAATTTTTAGTAGGATTTTAGTTTCCTTTTCCTATTCAAGAACAAGGAAGCTCAAGATCTTTATAAATAGGGAGAATTGTAATGAAAAAAAAAGCATATCTTGGGTAATAGGTTGAGAGTTTTCTCATAAGCAACTATGTGTGTGTTTTAGTTTCTTGCCTTACGAGGTTAAGAATGACCCTAGGGTTAGTATCGTTTATGTTACGACATTGGAGGGGATGAAATCGACTTGTTTTCTATCTTTCTTCTCTTTCATTCAACTCTTATAACAAAATTCAATCAATTTTAATTCTAATCAAACAAAACACATTTAGACTCATTATCTTGAGTAACCAATCACGTCAAGTGGTATTAGAGCTATGTTTTGAAGCTTCCTAAATCATCAAATGATTCTAATATGTTATTTCACAAATCTGGTTTATGATTTGCAATTAGCCAATGATGAAGCATTAAAGAAGTTAATCCAAGAAGTCATGGCTGAGTAAGTGGAAGAACTAACCAAGTCCCTTGGACAACAAATGATTAGAACCAAGCTGGCCTTAGTAAAGCTCCAAAGGATCCATCTAGCATTAAAGGAGGCCCAATTACAAGAGCTAAAGCCAAGAAGATAAAGGAAGCTATAAATTGGCTAATTGAAGGGATATGGACTAAACCAGGTCCAATTAGCTTGGAAAGAATTCAAGGCTCAATAAATCTAATCCAAACTGAGTGAGTGTCTAAGTTATTCCATTATGTTCCAAGCATTCCAAGACATATTCAAACTGACCAAGATTTGTAGGAGACATTAGAATATGTGTGCTATCTTAACAAATTAGGAGTGATTTCATACATTAAATAATTTTTTTTCTCTTGTGTCTTATCCAAACAAGCTGTTAGGACTGTCCTCACACTATGATTATCTTAAATCATGGATGATTTTTTATTCTTGTCAAATTATTCAATTAGGATATTTTCTTACCTTAATTAGCTCAAAACTAATGCTTATATAAGGTCAAGCATTGTATTATTCAAGAAACTTTAGAAAAATTTAGAATTCATTTGAGTGAGGTTAATTCCTCTTTGGTTTTTTTCTAAACTTGTGAACTAATCAAGATTATGATCTTGTGGCATTCAAAACCTATTCTATACCTTTGGTTTTTGTCTTCTACAGACATCTGGTCAAGGTTTACCTATCATAAAATCTGTTTTATATTTCTTTGGTTCCTTGCTTCCATTGTCTGATTGTTGGGTTTCAAGGCTCATCCTTGAGATTCACATCATTTGGCATCAGAGCTTGGCTCTAAATCAGGTTTGGTTTTCCTTAATTTAATGTGTTCTTCCTTCTGTTTGTTTTCGCTTCGTTCCACTTGTTTTCATTTTGCTTTATTGTTCCCGTTTTCTATGAGCTGTATCCTTTCATTGATTCTTTCGTTAAATCTTTGTTTCTGTTTATTTCCATTCAATTCTTGTGTTATAATTCTAGGTCTGATACATATAAAAATTTTGAAAAAAGAAAAAAGAAGTTATTTGATTGAAAAGAAAGAGAAGAAGATTGAGGCTGGTTTCCAGTTCTAATATATCTACATAAAAAATTGAGAACAAAAGATAAGTTATCAAATTGAAAAGAAAAGAAGAAGATTGGGTTAGTTGGTTTAGCTATTACAAAGATATACCTCTTTAATAAGGATTCTTAGTCAAAATTAGTTGTTAATCCTTATTTTACTAGAAATCATATTTGCAATTTGTTTCTTAAAGCTCCCTATTTTTCTTATCATTGTGAGTGAATTTCTTTTATGCTCCTTTGCAACTGTTTCTATTTGTTATTGATCTTTTTTTGTTTATTTCAATTTCCTATGTTGTATTATATTCTATTTTGGATTGCTACAAGTTTAATTGTCTTGATTTGGTTTATTTAGTTCTATAATGAACTAAAAGAGGAATCCTAAGAGTGGTAAAAGAGTTTTTGTAAGCACCATTTGAGTGAAAAGACAAATATAAAGTGTGTAAACATGAGAGTTGAGTGGCATTAATTGAGAGAAGCACATAAGGGAGTGTTGAGAGGATATTTCTAACATTCTTTTGTAGGTTTTCGATATGACTTCTAAAGGTGTGAGTGGAGATGAGGTACAAGTGAATTCATTCACAATATAAGCTATGCAAAAGCAATTTGAGCAAATGTTCACTATGTTTGAAGAGAAGATAGGATGGAGAAGTAAGAGGTTACTATAGCTAATTTGCAAACAGGACAATCACAAAACCTCCTTAATGCATGAACGCTTTAGAGGCATGCTACTAATGATGACTATGATGTTGATGATGAAGACCAAGCCCTAATAGACACTTTGAACATCAATATGTACAGGAGGGACGCTAGATGAGATGCGAGGAGAGAAGATGGAAGAGTTGATGACAATTTGGGCAGCATAAAAATAAAGGTTTCACCCTTCCAAGTGAGAAATGATCCTGATACATACTTGGATTGGGAAAGGAAGGTGAAGCTTGTTTTTGATTGCCACAATTACGCCAAGGAGAAAAAGGTAAAACTTGCTGCTGTGAAGTTTACTAATTATGCTATAACTTGATGGGATGAAATCATTTTGAGCAAGCAAAGAAATCATGAAGGAACTATTGATACATGGGATGATATGAAGGTTGTCATAAGGAGGAGATTCATCCCTAGTCACTATTATAGGGATTTGTATCAAAGGTTGTAAGGCCTTACTCAAGGGTCTAAGAGTGTTGAGGACTACCATAAGGAGATGGAGATTGCAACAATTTGAGACAATGTTGAGGAAGAGAAGCAACCATGGCACTTTTCTTACAAGGGATGAATATAAACATAGCCAATGTGGTGAAGCTACAACATTATGTGGAGTTAGAAGACAAGTAAATAGCCATTAAAGTAGAAAGAGAACTCTAAAGGAAGGGTCCTACGAAGATGGGATAAAAAGGAAGATAAGCGTGTTTCCAAGCACAAACATGCACCCTACAAGGCCACAAACATAAGATCCACCAAAGTTAATGATTCTTCCATAGAAAAATAAACAGAGATATTAAGTGTTTTCAATGTTTGGGAATAGGTCATATTGCCTCTCAATGTCCAAACAAAGTGTGATGTTTTTGAGAGAGAATGGAGATGTTGAGACTGAAAGTGAATTAGATGATGAATCTATGCCACCTTTGGGGAATGCTAGTAATGTGGAGTACCCTGTTGATAGAGAAGCACTGGTTATTAGGCATGCATTGAGTACACAAATGAAGGAAGATAATGTTAAGCAACTTGAAAATATCTTCCATACAAGATGTCACATCAACGACAAGGTATGTAGCATGATCATTGATAGTGATTGTTGCACAAATGTGGCTAGTACAACCTTGGTGGAGAAGATGAGTTTTTCTACTACAAAACACCCACGACCACATAAACTTCAATGGTTGAATGATTGTGGGGAACTTAAGGTAAACATGCAAGTGCTAGTTTCATTCTTAATTGGAAGGTACAAAGATGAGGTTTTGTGTGATGTATTGCCTTTTCATATTGGACACATTCTTTTGGAGAGACCGTGGCAATATGATAGGCATGAAATGCATGCAAATTCAAGAATTGATATTCTTTTATAATGAATGGCTAGATAAGTGTATGAAGATCGAATGAAATTTAAAAGGCAAAGTAACACAACGAGAGAGTGAGGTTGGGAGTAGTGAAAAAAAATAGTGGCTGAATGGGAGGAAAGAAGTAATTTTAAGTGGAGGAAAAAGGAAAAGATTAAGAGTGTGGTGAAAGAAAAACTAGGAAGCTTTCAAGCTGCCAAGTGTTGTATTTTTATTACAAGAATATGATGAAATGTTTACTAATGATGTTCCTAGTGGATTGCCACCTATTATGGGAATAGAACATCAAATTGATCTTATTCCTAGTGCTTCAATTCCAAATCGACCAACTTATAAAAGTAATCCCTATGAGACAAAGGAGCTTCAAAAGCAATTTAAGGAGTTGATGGAAAAAGGGTGTGTAAGGGAGAGCATGAGACCATGTGCATTTTCAGTATTTCTTATGCCTAAAAAGGATGGATCTTGGAGGATGTATAATGATTGTAGAGCTATTGTATAACGGTAAAGTATAGACATTCTATCCCTAGGCTTGATGATATCTGGATTAATTACATGGATCACATGTTTTTAGTAAAGTTGATTTGAAAACTGGTTATTATCAAATTAAGATGCAAGAAGGTGATGAATGGAAAACTACCTTTAAGAATAAGTATGGTTTATATAAATGGCTTGTAATGCCTGATTTGAACCTCAAAGATGGACCTTGAAACCTAAAAATCACAAAATTGGAAGCAAGGAACTCAAGAAAGCTAAAAGCAGGATTAGGAGAAAAAACCTTGACTGATGTCTATAGAAGATAGGAACCAAAGGTATAGGATAGGTTTTGAATGCCACAAGATAATAATCTTGATAAGTTCATGAGTTCACGAAGGAACCAAAAGAGAGATTAACCACACTCCATCAATTATGAATTTTCTGAAACAATACAATGCTTCTATTTATATAAGCATTAAGGCAAGAGCTAATTAAGGTAAGAAATTATCCTAATTGAATAATTTGATCAAAATAATTGTTTGATTGAGCTAATTAAGGTGAGATCTAATTAAGTAAAGATATCACCCTAATTGAATGATTTGATCATAATCATTATTTGATTAAGCTAATTAAGGTAAGAAATCCTTCCTATTTTGTTGGGACAACTTGCACCCTTTCTTGAATGTTTCCCATGAATCTTTGAATGGTCGGAACAAATTGGAATAATTTAGACACTCATTGGTCTTCTTAGCTCAGCTTGGATCAAATTTATTGGGCCTTGAATACTTTCCAAGCTAATTAGAGCTTGTTTAGTCCATTGTATCTTCAGTTAGCCCATTTATAGCTTCTTTTATCTTCTTGGCTCTAGCTCTTGTAATTAGGCCTCCTTAAATGCTCAATAGCTCTTTCAGAGCTTTGCTTAGGCCAATGGCTCCTTTGATCAATGGTCCTTTAGAGCTTTGCTTAGGCCAACTTGGTTCTCATCATTCCCCCATTCTTTAGAAGGATTTATTCTCGAATCATCACCTCGTCTCCAATCACACCTTTAGAAGTCACATTGAAAACCTGTAAAAGAATGTTAGAAATATCCTCTAAACACTCCCTTATGTGTTTCTCTCAATTAATGGCACTCAGCTCTCGTGTTTACACACTTTATATTTGGCTTTTCACTATAATGTTTCTTACACAAACTCTTGCTTTTTACCACTCTTAAAATTCCTCTTTTAATTCTTTATAGAACTAAATAAACCAAATCAAGACAATTAAACTTCCAGCAATTCAAAACAGGTTAGAATGTAACAAAAGAAAATGAAATAACGAAAAGGATCACGAATAAATAGAAACTATTGCAAAGGAATAAGAGCAAAACAAATTAAGGATAGGAACAAAGAAATTAAATCAAAATGATAAGGAAAATAGGGGGCTTAAAGAAACAACTTGCAAATATGATTTCTAGTAGAATAAAGATTAACAACAAATTTTGGACTAAGAAATCCTTATTAAAGAGGTATAGCTCTTGTAATAGCTAAATCGACTGTCCTCATTCTTCTTCTTTTTCTTTTCAATTGAATAACGTCTTTTCTCATTTTTTCAAATTTTTTACATTTATCAGACTAGGGAAAATTATAACACAAGAATTGAAAAAACTAGGAACAAATATTGAACAAACAAAAGGAGAAAACTTGCAAAAAATGGGAACTGCAAAACAAAACAAAACAAAAAGCAAGTGAAACGAAATGAAAACAAATAGAAGGAAGAATGCACCAAAATTAAGGACAACTAAACCTTATTTAGACCCAAGCTCTGATATCAAATGATATGAAACTAAAGGATGAACCTTGAAACCCAACAATCACACAATTGGAAACAAGGAACCCAAGAAAGTTAAAAACATGTTTAGGAGAAAAAACCTTGGCCTGATGTCTATAGAAGATAGAAACCAAAGGCATATGATAGGTTTTGAAAACCACAAGATAATAACCTTGATAAGTTCATAAGTTCACAAAGGAACCAAAAAAGAGATTAACCTTCTCCATCAATTATGAATTTTCTGAACCTTGAACAATACAATGCTTGCATTTATATAGGCACTAAGGTAAGAGCTAATTAAGGTAAGAAATCATCCCGATTGAATAATTTGATCAAAATCATTATTTAATTTAGCTAATTAAGGTAAGATATAATTAAGTTAAGAAATTACCCTAATTGAATGATTTGAATAGAATCATTATTTGATTAAGCTAATTAAGGTAAGAAGTCATTCCTATATTGATGGGACAGCTTGCAAAAGTTCTTGAATGTCTCCCACGAATCTTGGAATTCTTGGAACAAATTGGAATAATTTAGACACTCATTGGACTTCTTAGCTCAACTTAGATTGGATTTATTAGGCCTTGAATACTTTCTAAGCTAGTTAGAGCTTGCTTAGTCCATATATCTTCAATTAGCCCATTTATACCTTCCTTTATCTTATTAGCTCTAGCTTTTGTAATTGGGCCTCCTTGAATGCTCAATGGCTCTTTAAGAGCTTTGCTTAGGCCAATGGCTTCTTTAGAGTTTTGCTTAGGCCAACTTGGTTCTCATCATTGCCATTTGGTCTTACTAATGCAACAGGTACTTTTATGAGGTTAATAAACCATGTGTTGCGTGCATTGATAAGCAAATTTGTTGTGGTATATTTTGATGATATCTTAATTTGTAGTTAAAATATGGATGATCATTTAGAACATTTAAGATCTGTTTTGAATGTTTTGAGAAAAGAGAAGCTTTATGCCCATCTTCAAAAGTGTTTTTTTTGCATGGATAGGACAGTTTTTCTTAATTTTGTTATAATTGGGGCAGGTTTTGAGGTTGATGAAGAAATGGTAAAGGCTATCCAAGAATGGCCAACACCTAATTCCATCAAAGAAGTAAGAAGTTTCCATGGGTTGGCTAGCTTTTATAGGAGTTTTGTTAAAGATTTTGGCACCATTGCAGCACCACTCAATGAAGTTATAAAGAAAACTATTGGTTTTAAGTAAGGTAGTGATCAAGACATGCATTCAAATTGACTAAAGTTAATTTGTGTTCAGCACCTTATTTAGCATTGCCTAACTTTTAAAAAACTTTTGAGTATGCCTTAGGAATAGGTATTAGAGCTATTTTGATGCAAGAGAGGCATCCAACTGCCTCCTTTAGTGAAAAACTCAACGGGGAAGCTTTGAATTGCCCAACTTATGACAATGAGTTATATGTTTTAGTGAGGGCATTGTAAACTTGGCAACACTACCTTGGGCCTAAGGAATTTGTGATGGATGCATTGTCAAGGAGGCTTGCCTTACTCCTTAAACTTGATGCAAAAGTACTTGGTTTTGAGTACATTAAAGAATTATATGTAGATGATAAGAATGATGGCTTCTTGTTTATAAAAATTAAGTTGTGCATTCCTCAATCTTCTTTAAGGGAATTATATTAGTGAGGGAGGCACATGGTGGGGCTTTAATGGGGGCATTTGGGGATTAGAAAAATCTTAGATGTTTTAAGTGATCACTTCTTTTAGCCACATAAGAAAAGGGATGTAGAGAGACATTGAGAGAAGTGCATTACTTATAAATAAGCAAAATATAAAGTTATGCCTCATGGTTTGTATTCTCCTTCCCCTATACTTAGTGAACCTTGGGTTGATATTTCTATAGATTTTGCTTTAGGTTTATCTAGGTCCAAAAGGGGAAGGATTCTGTTTTTTTTTGTTTTTGATAGTTCTCAAAGACAACTCATTTGATTTCACGCCATAAAGTTGATGATGTAACACATATAGCTGATTTGTTCTTCAAAGAGATTGTGCATTTGCATGGCACTCTGAGGAATATTGTTAGTGATAGAGATGTGAAGTTCTTAAGCTACTTTGGAAGACTTTATGGAATAGGTGGAACTAAATTATTATTTTCAACAACTTGTTATCCCCAAACTAATGGTCAAATTGAAGTTGTTAATAGGATTTTATCTACCTTATTGTGTGCCATCATACAAAGGAATTTGAAGAATTGGGAGGAGTGATTGCCCTATGTCTAATTTGCTTACAATAGGAGTGTCCATTCGATAACAAACTACTCTCCTTTTGAAGTTGTATATGGGGTTAATCCATTAATGCCATTGGATTCGATACCGATAATAATTAAGGAAAAAGGAAGGCAGATTTGATCAAGGCATTGTTTGAAAAAGAAAAGCTAAATATTGAGAAGAGAACCAAACTAGTCTAAGTAAAGCTCCAAAGGATCTATTTAGCATTCAAAAAGGCCTAATTACAAGAGCTAGAGCTAAGAAGATAAAGGAAGCCATAAATGGGCTAATTACAGGGATATGGACTAAACAAGCTCTAATTAACTTGGAAAAAGTTGAAGGTCCAATAAATTTGATCCAAGAAGAGTTAAGAAGCCCAGTAAGTGTCTAAGTTATTCCAATATGTTCCAAGCATTTGAAGACATGTTCAAACTGACCAAGATTTGTGGGAGACATTCAAAAATGTGCGCAAGCTATCTTAACAAATTAGGAGTGATTTTAGGCATAAAATACTATGTTCTTCTCTTGTTTCTTGTCCAAACTAACTGTTAGGATTGTGTTCAAACTATAATTAGCCTAAATCATGAGTTTCACACTATGATTAGTTTAAATAATGGGTAATTATTCAATTAGGGTATTTCCTAACCTTAATTAGCTCAAAACTAATGCCTATATAAAGGCAACCAATGTATTGATTAAGAAACTTAAAAAAATTCAGAATTCATTTAAGTGAGGTTAATTTCTCTTTGGTTCTTTTGGGAACTTGTGAACTTATCGAGATTATTATCTTGTGGCATTAAAAACCTATCTTATACCTTTGGTTATTGTCTTCTATAGACATCGAGTCAAGGTTTATCTATCCTAAAACCTATTTTTGCTTTCTTGGGTTCCTTGCTTCCATTGCGCAATTGTTGGGTTTGAGGGCTCATCTTTGAGGTTCAGATCATTTAAATAATGCCTATATAAAGACAAGCATTGTATAGTTAGAAAAATTCATAATTCATTTGGGTGGGGTAAATTTCTCTTTGGTTCTTTGGGAATTAGTGAACTAATCAAGATTATTATCTTGTGGCATTCAAAACCTATTCTATACCTTTGGCTCTTTTCTTTTATATACATCGAGTCAAGGTTTATCTATCCTAAAACCTTTTCTAGCTTTCATGTATTCCTTGCTTCCGTGTGCGATTGTTGGATTTCAAGGCTCATCCTTGAGATTCACATCATTTGGCATTAGAGCTTGGCTCTAAATCAGGTTTGTTTTTCCTTAATTTAGTGTGTTCTTCCTTTTGTTTGTTTTCATTTTGTTTTGTTGTTCCCATTTTTTGTGAGTTCTCTCCTTTTGTTTCTTCAATCTTTGTTTCTAAATTTTTCGTTCAATTCTTGTGATATAATTCTAGATCAGATATATATAAAAAATTTGAAAAAAAGGAGAAAAAGAAGTTATCTAATTGAAAAGAAAAAAAGAAGATTGAGGCTAGTTTCTAGTTTTAATATATCTATATAAAAATTTGAGAAAAAAGAGAAGTTATCATATTGAAAAGAAAAGAAGAAGATTGAGGCTGGTTGGTTTAGCTATTACAAGACCTCTTTAATAATGATTTCTTAGTCAAAATTAGTTGTTAATCTTTATTCTACCAGAAAACATATTTGTAATTTGTTTCGTTAAGCCCCCCATTTTCCTTATCTTTTTTATTCAATTTCTTTGTTCCTATCCTTAATTTTTATGTTCTTATTCCTTTGCAACCATTTCTATTTGCTCTTGATCCTTTTTTGTTTATCTCAGTTTCCTTTGTTACATTCTAATCCATTTTGAATTGTTGCCAGTTTATTTGTCTTAATTTGGTTTATTTAGTTCTATAAAGAACAAAAAGAGGAATTCTAAGAGTGGTAAAAGGCAAGAGTTTTTGTAAGCACTATTATAGTGAAAAGCTAAATATAAAGTGGATAAACACGAAAGTTGAGTGGCATTAATTGAGAGAAATGCATAAGGGAGTTTTGAGAGGATATTTCTAACATTATTTTGCAGGTTTCCAATATGACTTCTAAAAATGTGAGTGGAGATGAGATACAAGTGAATTCATTCATAACACAAGCTATGTAAAAGAAATTTAAGCAAATGTTCATTATGTTTGTAGAGTAAAAGATAGGATCAAGAAGTAAGAGGTTACTATAGCTAATTTGCAAGTGGGACAACTGTAAAACCTCCCTAAGGCACGAAGGCTTAAAAGGCATGCTACTAATGATGAATATGATGGAGATGATGAAGATCAAGCCCTAGTAGCTACTTTGAACATAAATATGCGTAGGAGGGATGGTAGACGGGATATGAGGAGACAAGATGGAAGAGTTGATCACAATTTGGGTAGTGTCAAATAAAGACTCCACCCTTTCAAGGGAGAAATGATCTTGATACATACTTGGATTGGGAAAGGAAGGTGGAGCTTGTTTTTTATTGTTACTTTGAGGAGAAAAGGTAAAACTTGCTGTTGTAAGGTTTACTAATTATACTATAATTTAATGGGACCAAATTGTTTTGAGCAAGCGGAGAAATCATGAACGACTTATTGATACATGGGATGATATGAAGGCTGTTATGATGAGGAGATTCATCCCTAATCACTATTATAGGGATTTGTATCAAAGGTTGCAAGGCCTTACTCAAGGGTCTAAGAATGTTGAGGATTACCACAAGGAGATAGAGATTGCAACGATTCGAGCCAATGTCAAGGAAGATTGAGAAGTAGCCATGGCACATTTCTTACAAGGGATGAACAAAGAAATAGTTGATGTGGTGGAGTTACAACATTATGTAGAGCCAGAAGACATGTTGCACATAGCCATGAAAGTAGAAAGATAGCTTAAAAGGAAGGGTCATACAAAGTTTGATCAAATTTTGGGTTCCTTTGCATCATGGAAACTAAATTCGGGTAAAAAGGAAGACAAGGGTGTTTCCAAGCACAAAGATGAATCCTACATGCCCAGGACATGAAATCCACCAAAGGTAATGATGTCTTCCAGAGAAAAGGAAATAGGGATATTTAGTGTTTTCAATGTTTGGGAACATGTCATATTGCCTCTCAATGTCCAAAAAAATGTGTGATTATTTTGAGAGAGAATGGAGATGCTGAGACTGAAAGTGTGTTAGATGATTAATCCATGCCACCTTTGGAGAATGCTAGTAACATGGAGTACCCTGTTGAAGGAAAAGCATTGGTGGCGTACATTGAGTGCACAAGCGATCGAAGATAATGCTAAACAACGTGAAAATATCTTCCATATAAGATCTCACATCAAAGGTAGGGTATGTAGCATGATCATTGATAGTGATAGTTGCACAAATGTGGCTAGTACAACCTTGGTAAAGAAGCTGAGATTATCTACTACAAAACACTCATGGCCATATAAACTTCAATGGTTGAATTATTGTGGGAACCTATGGTCAACATTCAAGTGCTAGTCTCATTCTCAATTGAAAGGTATAAAGAAGAGGTTTTGTGTAATGTACTGCCTCTTCATATTGGACACATTCTTTTTAGGGAGACCATGGCAATATGATAGGCATGCAATGCATGATGGATTCAAGAACAGATATTCTTTTGTAATGAATGGGAAACCAATCAACTTTGTACCATTAACACCTATAAAAGTGTATGAAGATCAAATGAGAGTTAAAAAAGAGAGTGACATAACAAGAAAGAGAGAAGTTGAGATTAGTAAATAAAAAAGAGTGAAAACAAGGAGTGGCGGACCTTGAGAGGAGAGAAAAAGAAGTAACTTTGAGTTCAGCCACTTATTTCTTTACACTCTTATTTTTTTTACTACTTTCAACTGCACTCTCTCTTGCTATGTCACTCTCCCTTTTAACTCTCATTTGATCTTCATATATGTTATTGAATCCATCATGCATTGCATGCCTATCATGTTGCCTTGGTCTCCCCAAAAGAGTGTCTAGTATGAATAGTCAGTACATCACATAAAACCTCCTTTATATGACCTTTCCTTTTGAGTTGGCTTTCAACTTTCATGGCTATGTGTAATATATCTTCTAGCTCCATATAATGTTGTAGCTCTACCACATCGGCTATGTCTCTATTTATCTCTTACAAAAAACGTTCCATGGTTACTTCTCGATCTTCCTCGACATTGGCTCGAATCATTGCAATCTCCAACTCGTTGTAATAGTCCTCAACACTCTGAGACCCTTGATTAAGGGCTTGTAATATTTGATACAAATCCCTATAATAATGATTAAGGATGGATCTCCTCCTCATGACAGCCTTCATATCATCCCATGTATTAATATTCATGATTTCTCTGCCTACTTAAAACAATTTGATCTCACTAAATTATAGTATAATTAGTAGACTCCACAGCAACAAGTTTTGCTTTTTCCCCTCAAATTAATTGTGGTAATCAAAAACAAGCTCCACCTTCCTTTTCCAATATAAGTATGCATTATGATCATTTATCCCTTGGAGGGGTGTAATCTTCATCTTGATGCCACCCAAATTGCGATCAACTCTTCCATCTTCGCTCCTAACATCTCGTCCACCATCCCTCCCCTGCATATTTTTGTTCAAAGTGGCTATTGGGTCTGATCTTCATCATCTCCATCATCACAATCATAATCATCATTAGTAGCATGCCTCTCAAGCCTTCATGCGTTAAGGAGGATAAATGGTTGTCCTACTTTCAAAATAGCTATAGTAACCTCTTGCTTCTTGATCCTATCTTTTATCTTTTCAAACTTAGTGAACATTCACTCAAATTGCTTTTGCATAGCACGTATTGTGAATGAATTCACATGTACCTTGTCTCCACTCACACCTTTAGAACTCATACTGAATACCTGCAAAAGAATGTTATAAATATCCTCTCAATACTCCCTTATGTGTTTCTCTTAATTAACCACTCAACTCTCATGTTTACACACTTTATATTTGGCTTTTCACTATCATGGTGCTTACACAAACTCATGCCTTTTACCACTTGATATGAAACAAAGCAAACTTCTTCAAGATTTAGTCAGAGCATCCATTAAGCTACCTATAACAACTAGAAAATAAATCCAAATCCCACCAAATATGTTTGACCAACACCACAAAGCACTCTCAATAGCATTAACATGTCTAAACTTACTAGAATAGAAGGCCAACAATAACCCAAAAATAAAGGAAACACCACCAGATTGAATTATTGACCACCAAGTTAGGCAAAACTTAGATAAAGGAAAGAACAAAAGAAGAACTCCATCTTCTTGGCTTTTCTATTTATCAAATTCACGAGTCCTCTTTTACAAAATGAGAGTAGCCTTTATATAGGCTAAACATGAGTGGGTAACAAAACTCACATGGGAAGTATCAAAAGTTACAATTAATATTAACCAAAATTCATCCACCATTCAAAATAACATAAGCCATACCCATTTAATGCAAAAGTCATACCTATTTAATGCTTTAGGACAAATTTCGTTAACACCCATTTAATGCTTTTGGATAATTCCCCTAATACCAATCAACTTGCAAGATCTTCTGTCATTTGGATCAAATGAAAACCAAAACGTGGGCTTGATAGAATTGTGCCTTTCCATGCTTGTTTCTTATGGGCTAGGCTGTCAAAAATGGTCTTAGACACTTCTTGGACCTTGAGCACTCTACTGACAATCCTATAGACTTCAATTAAAACTTAGGTCTAACTATTTTCACTCACTTCGGCTGATTTCACATCATCCTCCCTAGGTTGAAGTGGATTTGTCGTCAAATCCACAAGCACACCATCTTACAATTATGGAGATAAATCTCCAATGTTGAAAGTAACTGAGACATTGTCAAATTTGGATAGCAAGTCAATCTTGCACATATTTTCTCCTATCTTCTCAAGAACTTCAAATAAGCATCAGCTCTAGATGCCAATTTGTTTTTTCTCCTGGAGGGAAATCTTTCTTTTCTCAAATGTACCCACATAAGATCACTAGGTTGGAAATGGGTGGGTTTTCTATACTAATTAGTTGTCCTTTTATAAGCTTCATTAGCCTTGGCTATTTGGCTTTTAACAAAGTCATGCAACTTCTTCATAGATTTAGCCTTCTCTTTAACATCAAGATTAACTTGTATATCAAGAGGCAAAGCACTCAATTCAAAGGGAGTGATGGGATTAAGGCTATAAAGTACTTTAAATGGGTTATGGCCAGTTGTAACACTAGGAGACTGATTATAGGCAAACTCAACATGGGTTAATTTCATGTCCCAATTCCTTAAACATTTACCCCATCAAGTTTCTTAGGATAGTCCCTAAAGTTCTATTGGTAACTTCAGTTTGTTTCTATGTTTGGGGATAGTGAGATGTGTTAAATAAAAGCTTAGTACCCATTTGACTCCACAAGGATCTCCAAAAATGACTAAGGAATTTAGAATCCCTATATGACACAATGCTTCTATGAATACCATGCAATCTGACAATTTCTTTGAAAAATAATTCAACCACTTGGGATAAATCATGATTCTTGTTGCATGCAATAAAATGCGCTATTTATGAGAATCTATCCAAAATAATCAAAATGAAATCTTTACCTCTATGAGTTCTCGGCATGGCAACAATGAAGATCATACTTAAATCTTCCCATGGTTGAAGTGGAATCGGTAATGGAGTACACACACCAAGTTTAACATGGCTTTTGGCTCTTTGACAAACATCATACCTTGCGACAATGGTCTGTACATCCCCAAGCATCTTTGGCCAATAAATTTGTTCCTTTAAAGCTTCCAAAGTCTCCACACACTTCCCTCATGATTAATTCTCTAAAACTCTAATTAGGCACACAAAGTTTGTTGCCTTTAAACAAAAATCCATCATGCAACACATAATCTTTGAAACTTCCCTTAGTGAATTTAGCCATTATTGATGCCATCTCCTCATCAAACTTATAATATTCCTTCAACATACTAAACCCAAGAATTCTAGCATCTAGAATGGTAAGAATTGAGTACCTTCTCAACAACTCATTAACCACCACATTAGTACTCCCTTGCTTATAATTAGACACAAATGAAAAGGAATGAAGACACTCGACCCACTCAGTATGCCTTGAGTTTAGTTTATATTGGCCATTGATAAACTTGAGTGCTTAATGATCCGAATGCAACACAAACTATTTTGGCCTTAGGTAATGACTCTAATGGTCTAAGACTCTAACAATGGCATAATTTTGTACATACTGTATCTCCTTTGTGATTCATTGAGCTTCTCACTAAAGCTAATGGTCTCTTATCTTGAGTAAGTATTGCCCCAATTCGAACCCCATTTGCGTCTCACTCACCTACGAAAACTTTGTTGAAATTAGGTAAGGCTAGAATGGGTGCTTTGCAAAGCTTTTTCTTAGTTGTCTTAAAGGCTTCATTTGCTTCTTTAGCCTACTCAAAAATACCCTTCTTCATGCATTCAGTCATGGAAGCCATAAGTGTGCAAAAATCTTCTATAAAATGATGCCAAACCATGAAACTCCTAACATCAATGATGGATCTACGTTTTGGCCAACTTCAAATTGCATCCACTTTGGATTGGTCAACCATGATACCATCTGGTATGAAACGAAACAAACTACTTCAAGATTTAGTCAGACCATCCATTAAGCCACTTAGAACAACTAGAAAACAACTTCAAATCCCACCAAATTAGTTTTACCAACACCACAAAACTCTCTCAACGTAATCAACATGGCCTTCCTATATGCATAACATCTCATTCTTGCATTTAAATCACTTTCATTCATCTATTGATCTTAATTTAGTAAGAAATACTCAAGAACACTACAAACCGAATTTCAAACAAATCAAACACAAGATAAATTAAAATTACTAGAATAGAAGGTCATCAATTACCTAAGCATAAAGGAAACACCACCAACTTGAATTATCCACCACCAAGTTAGGCCAAACTTAGATAAAGGAAAAGACAAAACAAGAACTCAAGCTTCTTGGTTTTTCCATTCATCAAATTCACGCATCTTCTTTTGAAAAATGAGAGAATGGCCTTTACATCGGCTAAATATGAGTGGGTGATGAAACTTAAATGGGACATAACAAAAGTTACAATTAAATATTAGCCAAAATTCATCCACCATTAAAAATAACAAAAGCCATATCGATTTAATGTTTTAGGACAAATTTCCTGAATGCCCATTTAATGCTTTGGGACAATTTCCTTAATACCCATCAATTTGCATGATCTTCTCTAATTTGGATCAAATGACAACCAAAATGTGTTGATAGAATTGGGACTTTCGATGCTTGTTGCTTATGGGTTGGGCTGACAAAAATTGTCTTGGATACTTCTTAGACTTGACCTTGAGCACTCTATTGACAATCTTGTAGACTTCAATTAAAACTTGGGTCGAATTGTCTTCACTCGCTTGGGTTGATTTCATATCATCCTCCCTGAGTAAGGAGAATTGGTCCTCAAATCCAAAGCACTCCATTTCAAAATATGGAGAAAAATCTCCAATGTTGAAAGTAACTGAGGCATTGCCAAATTTGGATGGCAAGTCAATGTTGTACGCATTGTCTCCAATCTTCTCGAGAACTTCAAACGAGCCATCGACTCTAAATGCCAACTTGCCATTTGTCTTAGAGGGAAATCTTTCTTTTCTCAAATGTACCCACACAAGATCACTAGATTGGAAATGGTTGGGTTTTCTATGCTTAGTAGCTCTCCTTTTATAAAATTCATAAGCCTTGGCTATTTGGCCTTTAATAGACTCATAAAACTTCTTCATGGCTTTAGCTTTCTCTTTAGCATCAAGACTAACTTGTATATCAAGAGGCAAAGAACTCAACTCAAAGGGAGTGATGGGATTTTAAGGCCATAAAGTACTTCAAATGGGTTATAGCTGGTTGTAACACTAGGAGACCAATTATAGGCAAACTCGACATAGGCTAATTTGACGTCCCAATCCCTCAAACTTTTACTCATCAAGGTTCTTAGGATAGTCCCTAAAGTTCTATTGGTAAGTTTAGTTTTTCCATCTGTTTAGGGGTCGTGAGATGTGTTAAATAAAAGCTTAGTACCCAATCAACTCCACAAAGATCTTCAAAAATGGCTAAGGAATTTAGAATCCCTATCCAACGCAATGCTTCTAGGAATACCCTGCAATCTCACAATTTCTTTGAAAAATAATTCAACTACATGGGATGCATCATGAGTCTTGTTGCATGCAATAAAATGTGCCATTTTTTAGAATCTATCCACAACAACGAAAGTAAAATCTTTAACTCTTTGAGTTCTCGACAAGGCAACAATGAAGTCCATACTTAAATCTTCCGATGGTTGAATTGGCATCGACAATGGAGTATACATACCAATGCAATCTCACAATCTCTTTGAAAAATAATGCAACCACATGGGATGCATCATGAGTGTTGTTGCATGCAATAAAATGTGCCATTTTTTAGAATCTATCTATAACAACCAAAATAAAATCTTTACCTCTTTGAGTTCTTGGCAAGGCAACAATGAAGTCCATACTTAAATCTTCCCATGGTTGAAGTGGAATTGACAATGGATTATACATACCACGTTTTAAATGGCTTTTGGCTCTTTGACAAACACCACACCTAGCGACAATGGTTTGTACATCCCCAAGCATCTTTGGCCAATAAAATTGCTCCTTAAGAAATTCCAAAGTCTTAGTTACCTCAAAATGACCAACAAGTCCTCCTCCCTGCACTTTCCTCACTAGTAATTCTCTAAAACTCCCACTAGGCATAGAAAGTTTGTTGCCTTTAAACAAAAATCCATCATGCAACACATACTCTTTGAAACTACCCTTAGTGCATTTAGCCATGATTGATGCCATCTCCTTATTAAACTTATAATGTTCCTTCAACATACCCCCTTGCTTATATTCTAGCATCTAGAATGGTAAGAATTGAATGTCTTCTTGACAACTCATCAATCACCACATTAGTACTCCCTTGCTTAGTAGACTTAGATACAAATGAAAGGGAATGAAGAAACTCAACCCACTCAGCATGCCTTGATATTATTTTATGTTGGTCATTGATAAGTTTGAGTGCTTGATGATCCGAATGCAACACAAACTGATTTGGCCTTAGGTAATGATTCCAAAAGTCTAACACTCTTAAGAATGGCATAAAACTCCTTTTCATGCGTACTATATCTCCTCCATGATTCGTTGAGCTTCTCACTAAAGTAGCTAACGACCTCTTATCTTGAGTAAGTATTGCCCTAATTCGAACCCCACTCATGTCACACTCGACATCAAAAAATTTGTTGAAATTAGGTAAGGCTAGCATGGTTGCTTTGTAAAGCTTTATATTAATCATCTCAAACGCATCATTTGCTTCTTTAGTCCACTAAAAACTGCCTTTCTTCGTGTATTAAGTCAGAGGAGCCATAAGGGTGTTAAAATTTAGCACAAATCTTCAATAAAATCATGCTAAACCATGAAAACTCCTAAAATCACTGATGGATCTAGGTTTTGGCCAACTTCGAATTACATCCGCTTTGGATTGGTCAACCATAATACTATCTCCCATCACGGCATACCTAAGAAACACTACACTCTTCATAAAAAAACTCACTTCTCCATCTTGGCATATAACCTATGCTTCCTCAATACTTCAAACACTTGTCTAAGATCGCTCACATGGTCGTTCTCACAATGACATACAAAGTATATCATCAAAATAAACCACTACAAATTTGCCCAAGAAATGTTTTAATACCTTATTCATCAATTTCATGAAGGTTCTTGATGCATTTGATAGTCCACAAGGCTTAACCATTCGTTCATAAAGTCCTCCTTTGGTTTTGAAGGTTGTCTTCTACTCATCTTGATGAGAACCAAGGGCAACATGTTTTTGATGGAAAGCATGCTGCCGTGGATGGAGGATTTCATGGAGATTCACGTGGGAAGCATGTTGCCATAGGTGGACAAGTTGCTGCCAATGATCCATTATATGTTCCTAGTGGGCCAATCACAAGATCAAGATCCAAGAAG